>PISX010015918.1:32151-48059 GCA_004024625.1 Mellivora capensis
CATTTAACCCTCTGAGCCACCCAGGCGCCCCTACCCATAGCATTTAACCCACTGAGCCACCCAGGCGCCCCTACCCATAGCATTTAACCCACTGAGCCACCCAGGCGCCCCTACCCATAGCATTTAACCCACTGAGCCACCCAGGCGCCCCTACCCATAGCATTTAAAAGCCATGTTTGTACCCAATGAAAGATTTATCTTTTTTAAGCTAAAAAATGTGGGATATGATGGCACCAATATCACATTTAAGAAAAATTTAAAAATAAAGTGACACTAAGAACTCAAAGGTAACATAGAACAACTTCATGCTCTAAAATACAACTGATTCTTAATACTCACAGGATCGATGTTCTAGAGTCTCTGCCAAAATGGAATTAGCAAATACTGGGCCATCATTCCTATGGGTAGGACAGGGTGCGAGGCTCTGGTCACAACTTTTTTGCCAACCAAATGCATAATCTTATTTTGTATGTGCTTCTTTTTAAAGGCACACTCCTTAGTATACGTTGCTGATTCATGAATAGTGAACCCGTGGCCAGCAACATCGTTTAACTCATGTCTGAATGAAGCTTGTCTAACTGTTTTCCCCTTCAGGCACATCACAGTCTTCTTGCACTTAGGAACATTAAACAGCGTGTCAGGACTCTGTTTGGGGGGCATTTTAAATAGCAAAATCAACCATGAAAAACACAAAAATATGAAAAATTAGCACTAGATAGACCACAAGAGGGATATTTGTTTACAGTATCAGAGCCAAATCAAGAAGGCAAAGAATCCCCTTGTTGGACCTTAGCTGGGAACATGCACAATCAGCAACTGAAATTTTGCCATTCTGTTCATATCTGGGAATGACCATGAAAGTGGTATGGGTATTGATTTTGGGGTTACAAATAAAATTTTTATTGAGTAGGAAAATTCTCAAACATGGAAGCCATGAATAGTGAGATACTTTAATCTGGCTTCCATGACCCATAAGTTGAAAGAAAAAAAAAAGGCTCTATTTGTCTCACAAAATCAGTTATTTACATTTAGGGTTCATATTTGTAATCTGAGACCTTGTAGAGTGGTGAATAAGTACAATGTTCTACAATGTTCTAGTCCTTCTACTGATTATCTGAGTGACCTTGGGCAAAAAGGCAAGATCTCTGTGGGCCTCAGCTTCTTATTCATTAGAAGGCTTGGACTACAGCTAAAACATGTATGTATATATATATATATATATATATATGTACATTCACATACATATATATACAGATACTTTTCAAGCTATCTTGGAATTCTAACACACACAACAATGCTCACCTTTAAATGTGTTTACCATCAGGAAAACATATAAGAAATAATACCCTAGATAGATGGAGGGCGGTGATGTGATGGGAGATGTTTCACTGTATTTCTTTTGGGGTTTGAACAATGAAAACATATTTAAAAAATTAAACTGTATAAAGAAGGAAGAGAATAAGAATTAGACTTTAAGAAGAAGGAAGGGGGGGCGCCTGGGTGGCTCAGTTGGTTGAGCAACTGCCTTTGGCTCAGGTCATGATCCCGGAGTTCCAGGATCGAGTCCCGCATCAGGCCCCAGCTCCTTGGGGAGTCAGCTTCTCCCTCTTACCTTCTCCTCTCTTATCCTCTCTCTCACTCATTCTCTCTCAAATAAATAAATAAAATCCTTAAAAATTTTTAGAAAAAAAGAAGAAGGAAGGAGAAAGGAGGAAGAAGAGCAGAAGAAGGAGGAGGAAAAGGTGAAAAAGAAGGAGGAGGGGGAAGAAGAGGAGGAGAAGCAAAAGGAGGAGGGGGAGGAGAAAAGGGGGAAGAAAAAGGGCAAGAGGAGCAAAAGAGAAGAAAGAGAATTCCTAATAGGCATTTCATATTCTATGTAGTAGGGAGCAGATATTTTAAGCTCAGATTACATTATGACCATTAGGTCACAGGGTTTTCTTTTTTTACATATCTTTTTATAAGTCACGTATTTATTAAGGACTTAATGAACACCAGGGACAGTACTAGACATTATTCTATCTCATTTTTTCTTAGGCCTGTGGAGTACTTATTAAGTTGAATCACACGAAATTGCTGATTTTTAATGATTTTGATCTACAAAAGTGTCTGTTGCTTACATTTAACCTAATGTTAACATCCTCATTTCAATGATGAGGATCCCAAGGTTCCCAAAAGCTGAGTAACTGCCCAGCAGCACACACAGCTTCAAAAGACCCCTGACCTGAACTGAGATCTGTTCGCAGAATCCTGTGTATGAATTTCAGGCCATGAAAATAAATGTACAAGAACTTTTTTTCTTTTCCTATATGTGACCTTAAATGCCACCAAGTGGTAGAGATGTGATATCCATTAAGTCAGGATTGTCTCCTCTCACCACTTCACACTCACTCCCTAGAAGTGCTACGGAGGTGCCTCAGGCTCAGGGGCTCTGGGGTCTCCCAGTCATTCCTTCTGCTTTCTGCTCCTTTTTGGCAGGGGAAGGGAACTCTGGGATCCCACTCCCTTTTCGTTAGCCCTTCGCAGGGTGCCACATGTCCCCTCTGCTCTCAGGGAGGAAGCATACATCACAGACTACTTTCTCTGAAACCACCACCGGCTTCCTCACTGGGTCTCCTGGATGCAGACCCTTTAATTAGCTTCAAAAGGCAGAAAAGTCAGGCTTTGACATATTGACCACAATCCAAGGCTTAAGTCCTTTAAGGCATTGGTTTTGAAATTTCAAAAGCTTAATCTTCTACCTTCACAGACTCTTCTCTTAAACTCTTTCCTGCTTAGAGTTTCAAAGCCTATTTTTCTAACTAAAAAAAAAAAAAAAAAAAATCAAGAATCTATGTTTGCTTTCATTCTTTTCTTAAGACAATAAAGGCAAAAGAATTAGTAGCCTGAAAGGTGAGTGTCTGGGAAGGTATAGGGGTAACAGGAAAGAAGGAAAGAATGGATGGGAAAAGAGGAAAACATAAGTTAATGTTCAAAATATTGTCCTGCCACATATGTGTGCTATTCTTCTCTCAACATGACTTCTCAGGTAGTCATCATGCATAAGGAGAAGGGGTGCCTGGGTGGCTCAGTCAGTTAAGCATCCAACTCTTGATTTTGGCTCAGGTCCTGATTTCAGGTCCTGAGACAGAGCCCTGCATTGGGCTCTGTGCTGGCCATGGAGTCTGCTTAAGATTCTCTCTCTCCCTCACCTTCTGCCCCTCTCCCCAGCTCGCTCTCTAAATATATAAATAAGTAAATAAAGATGAACAAGAAGTTTCACAGACCCTGCTTTATTTGAAGAATACAGGTCTAGACCCATGGAAATATGGTTACAGTGATTTTCATTTGTGACCATGTCTAGATTAAAACAAGAAGTTGCCAATCTTACTAAATAGAAGGGATCTTTTTAGGCAAGTGAAACTGAAACTTAATTTCCAACCAAGAGTTGAATAGCAACCTGGCACTGATTGAATAGGAAAGCCCATTGTGGCTGCAGCTCTGTGGCCCTTTTGCTTTGCTTGTGAAGCAGTTCTTTTAGACACAGATGGAGTGCTGGGCCACTATTTAGGCAAGACTCACATAAAAAGAAAACTATCAACATGACATGACAAATCAGAGAGGAGAGTCAAGCAAATGGTAC
The DNA here is from genome assembly GCA_004024625.1 of Mellivora capensis. Taxonomy (NCBI): domain Eukaryota; kingdom Metazoa; phylum Chordata; class Mammalia; order Carnivora; family Mustelidae; genus Mellivora; species Mellivora capensis. The sequence continues at coordinate 35,771 of PISX010015918.1, forward strand.
TGCTATGCTGCATCTAAATTGTAAAAGTGAGGAAGGATGGGGAAAACAGTGTAATTAGAGGCATTTGAACTCTCTTGTAGAAGGAACAACAAAATATACTATATTTGAAATTATAGTGGGAACTTAAAGTTCTAAGGAGATGGGAATAAGAATAAAGGAACAAGGAGAAGGGTAGAATAAAAGGAAAAAGGCACAATGTGTGCTCAGACTCAGAAAAGTATTTGATTAGACACCTCTAAGAATCAGAGAAGGAACAGCAAAAAAAAAAAAAACCAAAAAAAACCCCACAACATTTCTCTTAAGTACAGTAAGAGATACAAGGTTGGAGGGGAAAAGAATGAGAGGTGGTGGGGGAGAGTTTGACACTAACAAATTTAATGGAAGAAGAGTGAATGCAAGAGAAAAAATAAAAACTGATTTTTTTGAAGTAAAAATATTTTCAAGGTACAAAGTCCCTAGGCCAGCCATTAATGTTTAATTTAGATTATACAACTTTATCACTCTCACTATGTATTTTTCTTTTTTTTTAATTTTATTTTATTTTATTTTTTTTTTTTTTTTGTCAGACAGAGTAAGTACAGGCAGACAGAGTGGCAGACAGAGGCAGAGGGAGAAGCAGGCTCCCTGCTGAGCAAGGAGCCCGATGTGGGACTCGATCCCAGAACGCTGGGATCATGACCCGAGCCGAAGGCAGCTGCTTAACCAACTGAGCCACCCAGGCGTCCCTGTATTTTTCTAAAAATAGTTTGAAAAGTGCTACCCAACCTTCTTGGCCACAGTTCAGAATACAGTTATGGAGCCTCATATAATCCCAGATAGTTTCTTCTCCTGAAGGCTAATTTTGTTCCCTACCTGCCAAACTAGGAAAGGAAGCACGAGTTATTTCTTCACCAAGGAGCAATCGTTAAACCTGCTCTAGTTCTTGAAGGAGAGGCAAACGTAAGGATGTATCAAGTTTCTCTTATAAAGGTTTCTCCTGCGGGCACCTGGGTGGCTTGGTTAAGTGGCCTTCAGTTTGTTTGGGTCATAATCCCGGAGTCCTGGGATTGAGTCTTACATCAGGCTCCCTGCTCAGCAGGGACTCAGCTTTTCTCTCCGCCCCTTACCCCACTCATGCTCACTCTCTCTCTCAAATAAATAATAAAATCTTTTAAAAATAAATAAATAAATAAATAAATAAATAAAGGTTTCTCCTTGCGCAAAGGATCTCTCACAGTTGTGGGGCACTTTATGCTCTGAGAGCAGTTTCAGATTACTTACTTCATTGGCATTTTGGTAAATTCTATCATAAAGGGCATTTTCTATATCATGTGTTTTCACATACTGCTTTTCCACTATCAAAACCAATAAAATATTAGACGTGGTTAATTCGTTAGTTTCTTATACCCTAATTACTCTCAACCTTTCTCTGTTTTCCCTCAGTTTTGCCTTTTTCTTTCCTTCTGACTAGAGAGCTTTTTATGCCCCTGCTCAGTTCTGTTGACGTTCTAAATCTCTAGTCTTTGACTTGGCAAAGGAACACAAAACCTAGAAGACCGAGAAAAAGTTCACAACGGGGTAAATATTGGCCCCCTAATACTGTAGTCAACTGCTGCCAGGCCCTACGTTGGTATTGTGGGAGCCACTGTGGCCTTTTGAGGTAGTCAAAGGGCATCAGGGGCTCTCAACCAAAGATTTAAAGCCAGGCTAGACCTGACTGGATTTATCACTCAGCTATGTGGCATCCTACATGAAGTAATGATATCCACTTGATATCGTTTATAAAGTTTCTAAGGGCACTACAGTTCCTGGCATATAATAGGCCTTGAATGAATACTCATTCCTCTCCCTTACCCATAGCAGACTGTTGAAGTGCTGAGTCACTCACAGGTTACGTGACAAGGGCTGGCTGGGGCTAGATCTTCCTGACAGAAATAGAGGTGGAAACCTCTACCTCTACCCTCAAACCTCTACCCTCAAACCCCAGGGTAATTGTGCACATTGCTGAACTCTGACCAGCCCACCATGCCTGCTGAAACCAGGGCATCAGCTGACACCCAAGTGGATGACATAATCTCCCTGGGGCAGGTCATGAGGCCCCTGCAGCCCATAATCCCAAAATAACCCAAATGCATACTGTAATTTCAAAGAAGACCACCTTAATTAGCAACAACGAATGCAGATATCCCCGGCCAAACAATATCACTCAGAACTTTTTTTTTTTAAGATTTTTTATTTATTTATTAGAGAGATCACAAGTAGGCAGAGAGGCAGTCAGAGAGAGAGGAGGAAGCAGGCTCCCCGCGGAGCAGAGAGCCTGATGTGGGGCTCGATCCCAGGACCCTGAGACCATGACCTGAGCCGAAGGCAGAGGCTTAACCCACTGAGCCACCCAGGTACCCCCACTCAGAACTTTTAATTTGTTAATGTGGGACAGACAAAGTTTAAGTGTTTGGGCTTTAAAAGACTTACCACCTGGGGCACCTGGGTGGCTCAGTCAGGAGTCCGAGGATCAAGCCCCGCATCAGACTCCCTGCCCAGCGAGGAGTCTGCTTCTCCCTCTGCCCCAGACCCCGCTCATGCTCTCTCTCTCATTCTGTCTCTCTCGAATAAATAAATAGCATCTTAAAAAAAAAAAAAAAAGACCTACCTGCTTTCTCCTTCCCTAAATCTCATCTGTGAGGAACTCCTAGACCTCTGTCTCTATCTGGTACATGTTCCCTGCTTTTCCACTTCAGCACTTAATCTTAGGTGTCTAATAGTCTTATTATTTATGTTTTTTTAAACAGCACATAAGAAAAATTAGTGTCAGCCTTTGTGGAAAAGACTTGGCCTTTCTTCCCCTAGATAAGAAAGTAAAAGAAAGCCCCTGTGAACAGAATAGGACACATGTTGATTCTCTGCATAGAGAAGAGAACAAAGCTGGCAGAACTGGACTGGAAGGTAGGAAGAAGTTGCTTTGACATCACAACTGATCTCTGGGGCAGACAAGGGCAGACAGTGATCTCTGGGGCAGACAGTGGTTTCCATAGGGACACAGTGGACATATACTGGCCAAATACTGTACTAGCTGCCAGAGATGTGAAGATGAATAGAACATGGTCTTTGTCCTAAGGACTTCAAAGCCTAGTGGGACAACTGAAGCACGGAGTACCAGACATCACGATTGCAACTGATGCTAAGAAAGACTCAAAGTGAAAGTATTCTGGGTCATGGAGGGGACCAGTCAACTGTGATGGGGAGAGGGGAGAGCAGGACACCTCATACAAAGGGTAATACTGATACTAATTAGGATCACCATATTGGTTCTAGCCAACTGTTATTTTTGTGAAAATGAGAAAGAAAATTACAGCTTATTGACATTTCTGGTCTGTCCTAATTCTTATACCTTTTAATGACCTTTTCACTTTATCCATAAAGTGGATATTTTACAAATACATATTTTTATATTTTACAAATACATGTATGTGTATGTGTGTGCATTACATATATGCGCATGGTTGTATGGATATGTATATATGTGTTTGTACACAGATATATGTTAGAAATACTGTGCTTTCTTTTATGACTCGCTTCTATTTCTCCAGCCTGTGTTAAAAGGGTTTAAATATGCTTGAAGCTATGTTTCTCCAGGGAAGATATTAATAGTGATTTCTTCTAAATAAGTTGAAATTGGAGTTGGTATGCATATATATACATGTACCCCTATTAACACTAATCCCCCCCCCAAAAAAAACCCTTCCTTTCTAAAACTTGGCATTTTTGTTGTCTGTTGTGTGTTTTCTTTTTTTTTTTTTTTTTAATTTTTATTTATTTGACAGAGATCACAAGTAGGCAAAGAAACAGGCGAGGGGGGTGGGGGAAGCAGGCTCCCCGCCGAGCAGAGAGCCCAATGCGAGGCTCAATCCCAGGACCCTGAGATCATGACCTGAACCGAAGGCAGAGGTTTAGCCCACTGAGCCACCCAGGCGCCCCTGCTCTGTGTTTTCTTCAGCGTGTTTCCTGTCAGCATCATACAGCCTGTAACTCAGCAACACGCCTCAGGATTCCTTAACAGAAACATCTGGAGAGGCTCAGGACTGTGGTCTTCGCACGCATTCTGTCCGGGCTTTCACACCGCCCACGGACGCTGCCATTTCCAAATAGGTGTGCACTTTGGGAAGCGCTGCGGCTGTCTTTGTGGCGAGGAGACGCCCCGCCCCGTGGCCCACGTCGCTCTCTTGATCGCTCTCAGGAGCGTTTCCTGGTAACGGAAGAGTTGCCGGAGCGCTCAACTTTGACCTGTGGAAAGCCCTTCCTCCTCGAGCTCTCTCTGAGTCACACCGGTCTAAGCAGAAGGCATTTATCCCGCTCACCTTTTAATAGGAAGGGAGCTTGAAGCGGCGTAACCTGATAAATAGTCCTAAACTGGCGCCAAGACTGCTTTGTGCGCAGTTCCGCAAGCGGCTTCCGCAGCCGCCCTACCTCCCTGCACACCCACCCCGAGAGTGGGGCAGCCTGGGCGGAAGCGTACCTCCTTCTCCCGATTCTTAAGGCCGCAAAAGCACTTTGCAAACGCTGATGCGTTGCACAGACATGGAGTATGATTGCAGTTATGTCAGAAACAGCAGCCCGTTCAAGACTAAAGGCTTTCTTCGGAGCTCACCCGCCCGGCTTTCCTTTATCACCATTTACGGGAACTGCTTTGGAACTAAGTTGCTTGTGGTTCCCTGGGTTCATTACTCGGCTGCCCCCTGGCACTGCAGAGGACCCAAAGAAGACCACAGCTTTTCAGGAGTGTTTCTTTATTTTAAAAAAATGATGAACATTAATATTGTTTTCCTGTTATCTGTGGGGTTTTTTTTTCTCCCTGCACTTATAAATACCTTCAAATTAAAAAAAAAAAAAAAATTAAAAATACCCGAAGCAGAACTGCCTATGTGCGAAAACATACACAATTAATGTCCAAGAAGCAAGAACCCAATTCTGAATTCACTGGCTTCTAACTTTTCCACATTTATCTTCTTCCTTCTAAAAATCACTCTTTTCTTAACTTTCCTTAGTGTCTCCTCCCTTATTTATGGTGAGGAAAAATATGCTTGTAGGAGCATATGTTTAATAGGCAACTGGAAATAATAGATGCTAGATGCAGACATTAAGAAGACTAAACTGGGGTGCCTGGCTGGCTCAGTCACAGGAACATACTCTTGATCTTGAGGTTGTGAGCTCCTGCCCCATACTGGCCTAGAGCCTACTTACAAAACAAATTAAAACATAAAATAAAATAAAGTATCAAATACATGTTAAAAAAAAGAAGAGTAAGTCTAAAAAACTGTGTTAATGTAAACATGAAATTTTAATAGTGGCATGCCAAATTGTATATTATGCTATGATTAAAACCGGGTAAATATTATATACATACTCTGTGTGTGTGTGTAGAGGGGATGGATAAAATAATGAAGGAATCTGAAAGAACAAAAGATTATTGTATAGTAATATGGGAATTATGGGTGGCTTTAAAAAAAATACTTTGTAGGGGCACCTGCATGGCTCAGTCAGTTAAGTGTCTGACTCTTGATTTTGGCTCAGATGATCTCAGAGGCCTGAGATGGAGCCTCATGTGGAATAACGCCCCCCCCCAGGGAGCCCCCTGTGGAGCCCTACATTGAGCCTCTTGTTGGGCTCCTCCCCAGCCAGCCACCTGGCCACACAGCCACCCAGTCAGCCAGCCAGCCAGCCAGAGAGGAGCCTGCTTAAGTTTCTCTCTCCCTCTCCCTTTGTCCCTCCCCCTTAACACAAATATATAAATCTTTTTTCAAAAATTCCTTATAAAAATTTTAAGTCTGTTTAGTAATAAAGAAAAATGAATGCCCTTACATTCATATCTTTGTGGCACTGAGTTTTCCTTTGCCTCCCCTTTTTTTAAGTTTAAAGTTTCTTTTGTGACAATTGCTTCTGCTTCTCTGGCATGTGCTCAAGTGTTCAAATGCTAGATGGTATGCTTCCTCTGTTATACGTTCTAGCTCTCATGGATGACTTCTTCTGCCTAAGCTGAAAATGGGGTCAGTTCACAGATGTTCGGCCCTTTCTTAAATTTCATTTCTCTGATGTGTGGCGTGTACTGTTAAGCACCACAAAGATCAGCCTTGCCTCATGTTCCCTGACATTCTCTTGCTATCCACCCTGTGTGCGCAGTGAGGAGACCCTACTAAGGAACATCCTCTTTAATTCCAGCCCTTTGTTTCTTTCATGGGTGGCCCAATCTTAAATCTGTACTGGTGCAAGGTTAAAAATAACTTTCCTAATTCTTTCCTTTGGCATATCCCATAATCCCTCTTAAGTCATCAAGCTATTACTTTTTACTCTTGTTTTTTTTTTTTTTTTTAAGATTTTATTTATTTATTTGACAGACAGAGGTCACAAGTAGGCAGAGAGGCAGGCAGAAAGAGAGGGGGAAGCCGGCTCCCTGCTGAGCAGAGAGCCCGATGCGGGGCTTGATCCCAGGACCCTGGGACCACGAACCGAGCCGAAGGCAGAGGCTTTAACCCACTGAGCCACCCAGGCACCCCTACTTTTTACTCTTTTATGATAGACTTTGTCCCTTGTAAGTAATGCTCTGGGAACTTTCTGCTTGCTTAGCAATAAGATATGACCCAAAATCTGAGAATTTAGAATTACTAGTGATTCCCAATTCCCAGTAGCTTCCATGTCACTTTTGCAAATGTCACTGTTAATATACAATCTATATGTGTGTATAATATATATGATGTCAAAGTGTGTGTCAAAAATATAAAGTCATGTGTTAGAATGATACACACTGAATTAATGAGAGACACTTTGATATAATGATAAATTAAACACTGATGTGGAAGAGAAATAGGGGAAGTCATTAGCATAGAGGCCCGCAATAGACTGGTAATGATTTCTTTCTTTCTTTCTTTTTTTTAAGATTTATTTATTATTTCTTTTAAGATTTTTTATTTTATTTACTTGACAGAGATCACAAGTAGGCAGAGAGACTGGCGGAGAGAGGGAGAGAGGAGGAAGCAGGCTCCCCGAGGAGCAGAGAGCCCGATGCGGGGCTTGATCCCAGGACCCTGGGATCATGACCTGAGCCGAAGGCAGAGGCTTTAGCCCACTGAGCCACCCAGCACCCTTAGATTAATTTTTTATTTGACAGAAAGAGGCACAATGAGAGAAGGAACACAAGCAGGGAGAGTAGGAGAGGGAGAAGCAGGCTTCCTGCCCAGGAGGGAGCCAAATGCGGGGATCAATCCCAAGACCCCCGATCACAGCCCAAGCCGAAAGAAATTCTGTCACAGTGTTAAGATCTGATCAAGTTGAAAGTGAATCTATATTCTCTGTATCTATGGGTGTGTTCCCACATTAGTCTCTATTATTGCCTCTGTGCATGAAATATTTCACAATTTAAAAAACGTCATTGTTAAGACTTTTTATTCAATGGTGCTGGCCATTTAAACTTCTTTATTGATATGTTACAGAAAACATCAGTAAGAGAATTTTGGAAGACAAGGGGACCTATACAAAACAGAGAATTGAGAGATGTAGGTTATAGATAATGGAACAGGAAACAAAGGTACAGATGTTGAGAAAGGCATAAAGAGGAAGTAAAGTAAGTACAATACCTATAATTACACTAGAGGAATTAAGAATAGCGAGGCAGTCATACTGTGGGGGAGGGTGTAAGTGAACTAAGTACTCATCTATCAGAATGGGAAGGAAGCCCACAGAAAAAGTCTGTCTGATAAGTGAAGAAGTGGCTATTTGACTGTATTACTGAGAGATAGGGAAGTAATCGTGCAGAGAAATTAAGAACGTTTTATAAAGTTAAACTTGGTTGCTTCTCAAGTGTGGGTCTAGGGTTTGAGTGGAAAGCTAAGGGGTGGGGTAGGAGTGAGATGTAGCAACAAAGCATTCCGACCTTTTGCAGTAAGTGCTACAACACCACTGATTTTTTTTTTTTTTTTTTTTTTTTTTGCAAATGTGCGTATACACTGCTTTGATTTAAAAGATAGCACGATGGTAAGATCATGGAACCCAAGAAAATGTCCCTCCCTTCAATCATCTGATCAAGTTAGTATTTACTTCTTAAGCTATGTTGACTGCTTGCTGATAAGTCATTTACATCTTCACCCTTTAATTGGTATCCTAGGATGATCCTTCGTTTTTCTCTGTTTCTTTTCTTTCTTTTAATTTGTACCCTCTGCAAACATTTTAGCAATGGTTTCTTTATATAAAAATTTTAAAACTATTTATCCACGTAAGGAAAGCTTGTTTCTGATAGACTATTAAGTGAAAAAAGGAAGTCTCCTCCAATTCAAATTGCTTAAAACATGCCTATGACAAACAGGGAGAGGTAGAAAGTGGAGCTCTGAGAAGGAGGCATGGGGATAAGAGAGTAACCGCTAATGAGCTTTGGAGGAGGATGGGGTGACGAAAATATTTCAGACTTAGAGAGTGATGATGGCTGCACGTCTTTGCAAATATACTTAAAGGACTGAACTGAACATGTTATAGGAGTTAATTTTATGGTATGTGAAATATATCTCAAAAAATATGCCTATGAAAAAATACTACCAGGGAATAAACTAAAATGATAGGCAATATTCAGGGAGTATTTTTTCTTTCACTTCCCTTAAGCTTTAGTAATGTGATATCACTTTTATAATTCTGGATATATTTTAAAGTAACATCATTAACATCAGTGTGTAGTATCATCTCCGTGTATCTAACTTTTCCTCCCAACTCCATGACACTTTTTATTTTCCAATGCCTTCTTAGTGCATATTTATTTGAATTTTAACCTATTTTCTTTATAGCTTGGGATTTGGTGTTACTCTTATTCTTGTTTGACTATTTCTTTTTCTTTCTGTCACCTCGATGGTGCCAAATCTTTACTTGTAATTTGCTTTTTCTGCTCTGTTTTCTTCACTCACTATACCACTTTGCGTTGCTGCTTTTCTTGAGCTCACTCCCTGAAATACATACACATGCTTTAACCAAACGGTGACTTTGAGTAGGAGGACCTAGACTTTCCTGCCTTGAATCATTCCTCAGTCCAATCAAAGCTGGCAGGCAATCTGGAGAAGAGAGGGGAGGAGAACAAGGAGAATAAGAGGAGGAGAAATGTATTTACTGAGCCCCTTCCAAATTCCAGGTTCTGTACCTGGATTTTCTCAATACTTCCTCAAGCTGGAGAAGCACTGTTACCCTCTCCTTTTCTTTTACTTTATTTTTTTAAAAGATTTTATTTATTTATTTGTCAGAGAGAGAGAGAGATAACAAGCAAGCCGAGCAGCAGGCTTCCTGCTGAGCAAAGAGCCCGAGGTGGGACTTGATCCCTGGACCCTGGGATCATGACCTGAGCCAAAGTCAGATGCTTAACTGACTAGGCCACCAAGGTGCTCCCACCCTCTCCTTTTCAATGCAGACTCTGTGACTCAGATCACTTAACCAACTTGCTCAAGGTCATACAGCTGGTAAATTGCAGAGGTAAGTGTCAGACCTGGCTCTGCCTCATTTCAAAACCAACACTCTCTTGCCCTACACCTTCATGTTTAGCTAGGTCAATTTTATTGAGACATATTGTCAAGACAGCTCCAAAGGTTGTACAAGCTTATGCTAATGATTAGTGAATTTTCATGTTTATTGGCCATGTATATATTTACTGTTAATAGATTTTCTGATGTATGTTAGCCATTTATATGATTTCTTCTCTGAATGTCCTCCTTATTCCCTTTTCCTGTTCTCCTACCATGTTATAATTATTTATAATTCCTATTGATTTATAGCATTTGATTTCTATCATGGATAAGGATTCTTTATTTTCGTGTTATAACTGTGATTTCCTAGATTGCCATTTGCTTCCCAATTAGTTTATAGTGCTTTTAAATATAAATTATAAAATATATAATTGTTCTCATTTTACCTGGTTTTCTTTGTAGTTGCATGTTTAATGTTATTCCAAAAAATGATTTTACTACCTTAAGGTTATAAAAACATTTCTGTGAATTTTGTTTTTAGTAGTTTTATAATTTTTTTATTAAAAAAGTGCAGGGCCTTAAGCTACCTGGAATTAAGCATATGATATGAGAGGAAATGAACATAATCTCTGTCCTGAACAATAATAAGGTATCCGAAACCAATTCATTTCACTTTATATACTGAATTTGTATGCCCCCATTGTGGAATTCTAAAGGCTTACAGAGACCAAATTGAGATACACTCTAGAAATAGAGTCTCTAAATTTTCTAGCCCATTCCATTGATTTCCTGCCTATTCTTAAACCAGTAGAATGGTGTTAATTTTGAAATTCAGGAGAAAAAAATCTTATCTTCTTACGATATCTTTTAAAATAATAAAGAAGCCCCCCCATATCACATGAATAAGTAAGTAAATAAGTAAGTAAACAAATAAGTATTGCAACCAAAGATGCTAAATGACTTGCTCAAATGCATATATCATTTAGAGAGAGAGAGTTCAGAGAGCACTCTGTGTCTGGAGTTTGAGTCATTTATCCATTTTTTTTAAATTTTCTTATTTTTTATAAAAATGTAATCTATTTTTATCCCCAGGGGTACATGTCTGTGAATAGCCAGGTTTACACACTTCACAGCACTAACCATTACACATACCGTCCCCAATGTCCATTACCCCACCCCCCCTCTCCCAATCCCCCTCCCCACAGCAACCCTCAGTATGTTTTGTGAGATTAAGAGTAACTTACGGTTTGTCTCCCTCCTGATCCCATCTTGTTTCTTTTCTTCTTTTCCTGCCCTCCAAACCCCCCATGTTGCATCTCCATTTCCTCATATCAGGGAGACAATATGATAGTTGTCTTTCTCTGATTGATGTATTTCACTAAGCATGATACCCTCTAGTTCCATCCACGTCATTGCAAATGGCAAGATTTCATTTCTTTTGATGGCTGCATAATATTCCACATCTTCTTTATCCATTCATCTGTTGATGGACATCTAGGTTCTTTCCATAGTTTGGCTATTGTGGACATTGCTGCTATAAACATTCGGGTGCACGTGCCCCTTCGGATCACTACGTTTGTATCTTTAGGGTAAATACCCAGTAGTGCAATTACTGGGTCATAGGGTAGTTTTGTCTTCAACTTTTTGAGGAATCTCCATGCTATTTTCCAGAGCGGATGTACCAGCTTGCATTCCCACCAACAGTGTAGGAGGGTTCCCCTTTCTCCGCATCCTTGCCAGCATATGTCATTTCTTGACTTGTTAATTTTAGCCATTCTGACTGGTGTGAGGTGATATCTCATTGTGGGTTTGATTTGTATTTCCCTGATGCCGAGTGATGTGGAGCACTTTTTCATGTGTCTATTGGCCATCTGGATGTCTTCTTTGCAGAAATGTCTGTTCATGTCCTTTGCGCATTTCTTGATTGGGTTATTTGTTTTTTGGGTGTTGAGTTTGATAAGTTCTTTATAGATTTTGGACACTAGCCCTTTATCTGATATGTCATTTGCAAATACCTTCTCCCATTCTGTCAGTTGTCTTTTGGTTTTAGTAACTGTTTCTTTTGCTGTGCAAAAGCTTTTGATCTTGGTGAAATTCCAATAGTTCATTTTTGCCCTTGCTTCCCTTGCCTTTGGCGATGTTCCTAGGAAGACGTTGCTGCAGCTGAGGTCAAAGAGGTTGCTGCCTGTGTTCTCCTCAAGGATTTTGATGGATTCCTTTCTCACATTGAGGTCCTTCATCCATTTTGAGTCTATTTTCATGTGTGGTGTAAGGAAATGGTCCAATTTCATTTTTCTGCAAGTGGCTGGCCAATTTTCCCAACACCATTTATTGAAGAGGCTGTCTTTTTTCCATGGGACATTCTTTCCTGCTTTATCGAATATTTGTTGACCATAGAGTTGAAGGTCTATTTCTGGGCTCTCTATTCTGTTCCATTGATCTGTGTGTCTGTTTTTGTGCCAGTACCATACTGTCTTGATGATGACAGCTTTGTAATAGAGCTTGAAGTCCGGAATCGTGATGCCACCAACTTTGGCTTTCTTTTTCAATATTCCTTTGGCTATTTGAGGTCTTTTCTGGTTCCATATAAATTTTAGGATTATTTGTTTCATTTCTTTGAAAAAGATGAGTGGGATTTTGATAGGGATTGCATTAAATGTGTAGATTGTTTTAGGTAGCATAGACATTTTCACAATATTTGTTCTTCCAATCCAGGAGCATGGAACATTTTTCCATTTCTTTGTGTCTTCCTCAATTTCTTTCATGAGTACTTTATAGTTTTCTGAGTATAGATTTTTAGCCTCTTTGGTTAGGTTTATTCCTAGGTA
>PISX010015919.1:0-47945 GCA_004024625.1 Mellivora capensis
AAAAAAACTCAGAGACTTTTTAAAGTTTTAGTATACTACTAGACCACTTCATATTATAAAAAGGGAAAAAAGTTAAGGATTGATTCTTCTTACTTATATTAATATATTTTTAAATGAGAAAAAACTTAAACCAACATGTTATTCTGTTACAGTAATGAATAATATTATAGTAACAAATAAATGAATTATAATAAAATAAAAATTACACAAAAGATATAATTTACATATGTAGTGAATTATGCCACTGATAGTTTATGTTCTTCATTGCTTAGTTTTAAAGCACATAACTTTAAAAGAAACATAAATTTCAATTTTAAAGATAGGAGTTAATAAAATCAATAAAATATGTCATGTATAAGCTAAAATTCATATTTACCAAACAAGAATAATGCACCTCACAATAGGTACTGTCTCACTCCTAAATTTTTTTTAAAGATTTTATTTATTTACTTGACAGAGAGAGAGATCACAAGTAGGCAGAGAGACAGGCAGAGAGAGGGGGGGGAAGTAGGCCCCCCGCTGAGCAGAGAGCCCGATGTGGGGCTCGATCCCAGGACCCTGAGACCATGACCTGAGCTGAAGGCAGTGGCTTAATCCACTGAGCTACCCAGGCGCCCTTCACTCCTAAATTTTAAACACAAAAATTCTAAGCAGTCATGTAAAATGAGAGAATTGACGTATGTTAAGCTCTATTTCTTCGTCTTTACAATCACTGTGTTAGCCTTGTTTATTTCAGATCAACTAGTGAAATGCCAGGATATGAACTGCACAGTTTTTACAAACTTGAACTACATCTGAAATGAACTTAAGTGATTTTTAACCATTAAGAACTTAATTTCCAAATAATAGGTTAGCAGAGTCGTTGTGCCTTGGAAGTTCAATTCTGTAACTGCAAGTTCTCTACATTAACTTCCATGTAGTTAATTAAAAGAGAAGTGACAAAAACATGCTGATTTTGTTTGCATATGTATTATTAAAATTCATCTGTAACCACAGCGATTGTTTAGAATGTAGACAAACAGATTTTATTTTCAGGAAGATTATTTTAAAACTATGTCTAGAATTGCCAGCACGTATTGATATTTAATCAGAAGGAGGAGGTCTTCATTTGATTACGGCCACTCTTGATAACCTACATCTTCACTGTACTAGTCACTTAGTCTGAGAGTTTTATTATTACTTTTAAATTATTTACAGACTGGACAACCCCTTATTTCCTGGATCTGAGGTAGGCAGCCTCACTCGCACTAGTGACATTTGTTATTCAATTTATAGGAATTCTAGTTCTGCTTTAAATGCATGTTACATTCAACATGCAAGATGTGTAGTGTGGACTTAAAATCAGCAAGTAGATTTCTTTTTATCCTTGATCCTGCCCGCTGAGTGTCCTTTGATATGTAGCTTTCATTATTTCTGACCTGTGAGCTTGAGGTGATTACCTGGTTTTTGCTCTGGGAAGAAATATCACAGTGTATTATTTGAGAGACGCCTATGGAATCCTTTAGGCGATGACTTATTTGTTTATGTCATGACTTTTTATTGACTTCTTTTATATCATTCAGGAGGAGTGGAAAAGGATTCGCTAATTGGGCTGATTGTTACAGTTTTGTAATTTAAATTGTTTAAGGCAACAAAATGTCCTATATGCACTTTTAAACTAAAAATACCAACAGTCTCTTTTTATGATTTAATTTATACATTTACACAGATGGTCATAGAAGGGGGTATTCATTAACATCTGTAAATCCTGAGAAAATGATGAATATCTATATTTATAAAATGCCAGAGTAGAATTACTAAGTGTGCAGATGTAGATAAAGAACACAAAATTTGAATATCTGAAAGACATTCTCTTCAAGCTAATTTTCTAAAGATCGAAACACTGAGTAATTGTATTTTGCATAAATTTCTGTTTTTATAGATGTAATAAGTTCTTATTAATTTGGACTACATTAATTAGGAATTTGTAATAATTCAGGTATAAGCTGAATTATACTTTTGTTTGGTCCAAATTCGTTCTTCAAAGATAATGCAAATGAGTGTTGCAATGGAGATTGAAGCATAGAGATTTAGAACACCTATGGAACCAATTTTTTTCAGGCTTACTTAAGCACTTTAAGGGCACGCATTAAGATATAAGCAATGATGGGCCTGGGTGGCTCAGTGGGTTAAGCCTCTGCCTTCGGCTCGGGTCATGATCTCAAGGTCCTGGGGTCGGGCCCCGCAACGGGCTCTCTGCTCGGCGGGGAGCCTGCTTCCTCCTCTCTCTCTGCCTGCCTCTCTGTGTACTTGTGATCTCTCTCTCTGTCAAATAAATAAATAAAATCTTTAAAAAATATATATAAGCAATGATATCATTTAAAATAATCTTGTATATCTTAACAAATAACCTAAGAATCTCTAGTAGCTAATAGTCACCAACTAACAGCATTTCTTAAAAAATGTTCTGCTTTTTCAACTTTTTTTTTTACCATTTCATTATGCCCTTTACCCAAATTAGTCTGTTTTATTGATTTTTTTCTGAAATTATAACCATTTAGTAATACCTAATACTATTCTCTTTCTTAAAGCAAATGAATGTATTTGTGACTTGATTAACATTTTTCTGAAAGTCTCTCTCTTTTTTTTTTGAGGGAGAGGCAGTGTGAGATTGGTTGGGGGGTGTGGATGAGCTGGCGGGGGGGTGGGGAGCAGAGGGAAGAGACAGAAGGAAAGAATCCCAAGCAGACTCCACGCTGAACATGGAGCCTGAGGCCGTGCTTGATTCCAAGACCCTGAGATCATGACCTGAGCTGAAATCAAGAGTCAGACACCTAAGCAACTGAGCCACCCAGGCACACCTCTCTGAAACTCTCTTGAGTCAAGTGTTTTAACTTAGATAATATACACATTTTATGTTTCCAGCCAAAGCCAAAGAGACATTGCTTTGAGGGATATTTATCCAATTTAGTTGTCTACACTGATCAAGTTAACTGAATGGTCAATAAATCACTGATTCTGTGTTCTGACCTGAGGCTATCTTGATAGGCAAGTGAGGAAACCACTGTATTTAAGAATTATTTTACCAATAACTGAGTGATTAGTCTATTATGAAGTTGCTCATTCCACATTGAGACTGATCAAGAAGCCAGCCAGACCCCCAAATCATACCAGCTTTGAGTCACAGGCGGCCGTCGGTCAACAAATCTGGAGGAAGTATGAGGTACTCATTTCTTTTTGGTGCCTTTTTACACCAAACTATTCACTCTGTTAGTCACCTAGAATTCTTAAAATTCAGATTTCTAACTGGTTATGCACATTTCTAGTCTAGTTCTTACCACTTGCCCCTTTACTCGTCAGGCTGCAGCCACAATGGATTCTCTTTATTTCTGTAAATCTACCAAGCTGCTTCTGCCCCTCCCGCTTTGGTCTAGTCCATACTCCTCCTTCAGGTGCCACCTGAAGCTTTTCTAGACTCCCTGGTCTAAACTCGCCCCATTCTCAGGAATAATTTTATAGCACCCACTTATTTTTCTTTATTAAGTGTATCACAGTTGGTAAAGAGGTTTTTATTTATGTGACTATTTGTTTAATAACTATTTCTAGCACACACACACACATACACATAATTGTTGACTCCAGAAGGACAGGGAGTGGGTGTGATTTGTGTATTGCTGTCTCCCTGGTGCCTAGCAGGGAGTGTGTGTATATATTTCTTGAATTAATAAGTAGTCCTAAAGGAGATTTTTTTGTCTTTAACTTATGACACCCAAGGATTGGTTGAGAATTACTGAATCCATTCTCTACAATAAAACTATACCTTACATGACCTTAAAGGGCACAACCCCAGAACTTGTTTTGCCTCTAGATTATCCTAAGGAAATGAAGGTCATCTTTTACCGGAGTGACTAAGGGAGAAAGTCTGTTCTGTTTTGGATCTTCTCCTGTGAAGGTTTTTTACAGTTATGCTTCGAAGATGTACTGGTTAAGAGTCTAATCTTTTAATCCTGGGTTTGAATCCAGGGTCTTTCATTCCTGGCAGTGTAATATTGGACAATTAATTAACTTTTCAGAGTCTCTTGGGCTAATAATACCTGCCTCACATAGTTTTGTGAGGATTAAATGAGGTGTTGTCCATAAAGTACTCAATACAGTGTCTGGTACACAGCAAACAATACAGGTTCACTACTTGTCACTATTTTTTTTTAAGATTTTATTTATTTGTCAGAGAGAGAGAGAGAACACAAGCAGGCAGAGTGGCAGGCAGAGGCAGAGAGAGAAGTAGGCTCCCTGCTGAGCAAGGAGCCCGATGTGGGACTCGATCCCAGGACCCTGGGATCATGAACTGAGCTGAAAGCAGAGGCTTAACCCATTGAGCCACCCAGTCATCCCTATTTGTCACTATTTTTATTATTGAATTCAGAATAGTTTTTGTAACCTGATGTTGTGTTTGCAGTCTTCAGGCTGATGTGTTCTGTCTATGGCTCTGCAGCCCTCAGTTCTTTGAAGTGATGGGTGAGGCACTATGATTTCCTTGGGGCAGTAGCTATAAATAGATCCTTTATTTCACACAAACATGGCCACCACCTTTCTGAGCAACATTATCAGATATTCTTCCAGAACAGAGAGACCTCATATTACATTATTTTCCAGTTATTTTTTGAGGTTATTTTGAAATTATAGAAAAGTACTTTAATATTTAAGACATGGTCATACTTCAGTAAGACTATAGTTTGTCTTTGATAGTTGTGTGTGTATTTTTATTTTTCCTTTGTTCCTTTAATTACCTTTCTTTTTTACTTCCCTTCACTTCTATGTTTTATTACTTTCTTGTGTATCCAGCTTTTCTGGTGCCTTTTCTGTACCTGGTGCAGACTTCTCTTCCTCATATTATCTATTAAATGGAGCTGCTTCTTAAGCTTCTTTCCTCAGATAGGTTTCTTCCCCTCTATTCTTAATTCCTTGGGAATCTCATCTGTCCCCAGAGAGTTGCATCTATCATCTTACCATGTGGTTCCCAAATGGGGGTCTCTAGCCCCAGCCTCTCTGCTCAACTACCATTTGCATTTCCAGTTCTTTGTTGGACCTCAGCACTGCCCCCATTAGAAACCTAAATAGAAGATGCCCAAACTGAGTTTTCATTTTCCTCTCACCTTTCCCCATCCCACCATAACTGCATTTTTTGTTGTTGTTTTTAATCATTTCACCATTTTCCCAGTCATTTGGACCTGAAACTTTTTGAGTGAACTCTAATTACTTTTCTTCTTCAGCCTTTAATTCTTTGCCAAATAATAAAGATTCTTTCTTCATTCATTCATTCATTCTTTCATTCATTCATTCATCTGTCAATGTAAACAGTATCTATGAAATGCCTAGCATGTCTCAGGCAGTGTGCTGAGTACAAGGGATACAAGGAAGAACAAAAATCTTATAAGTACAAGCCTAATGAAGGAGTCTAGTTGGGGAAAATGTATATTAATCAAATTATAAAAATTAATTATTTATTTTTAGTTGTGAGATGTGCTATGAAGAAAGGAATTTAAAGAGTTAGGATATGGCCTGGACTGGGGCATCATGGAAGTCTTCCTAAAGAAGAAATGTTTGGGCTGGCTTCTCTAGGAGAAATAGGAAATAATTAGGAAAAGAGAAAAGGGATAGTGTTTTAGGCATGTGCAAAAGGATGGTACCATAATTATTTTCCACCCACACTCTATTCAGTTCCTCAGAGAATGACAGAGAGCTGCTACCAAATGAAACTCGAGGTAGGTAAGAAGTAGGCCATGTAGGTCTTGCATATGATTATTTTATATTTTAAACCATGAATAGTGAAAAAGGTATTGAGGATCTTAAGCAGAGGAATGACATGATCAGATTTGCATTTTGAAAATATCACTCTGGCTGCCTGCCATGTAGAGAACAGATTGCAAGAGAGCAAGAGGGGCTTTCGAGTGAATCACGTGTCTGGTATCACAGGAGTTTGGTTTTGAACTTATGTTTAAAGTGCTTTGAGTTATCCAAGTGAATAGTCTAGGTCTGGAGCTCAGAAGAGAGATGTAGACTGGAGAGGTAGAAACCAGGAAATTATTGCTGTAGAGGTGGTTAGGGAATAAGACTGATCTCTTGTTTGGAAGGTTTTGTGTGAGAAGACAAGAAGGCCTACAACTGAGCTTTGGAATATATCAACATTCAGTGACTAGTCAGGGTGTGGGCGGCGGCGGGGCGGGGAGGGGGGGTGGGGAGGACATCCTGCAAATGCTTCTGAAAGGAAGATGGGGGAAATGCTCACTTAGGAAAAACCTAGGAAAGAGCCCAGGAAAGAATACCTTCCAAAGAAGAGGCAAGGGGTCAGCAGGGTCAGGTGTACCCTATTGCTCAAGCAAGATGAGGAATGGAAGATGTTCTTGGTTTTAGCTTGTAGGGCACCAGTGTCTTGGCGATATCTGTTCAGGGAATTAAAATGGACCGGATTCAAGTAGAGAAAATGAAGATATGCACACAATTTAACAAATTAGTCTGTGAGAGGGAGCAGAGTGATAGGATGAAAAGTTAGGGGTGAATGTGGGTTGGAAGATGATTCATTTGGGTTGGGGAGATTAGAGCTTGTTTAGACCTTGATCATAAGGATTTATTTGGGAGAGGAGGATTGAATATAAATGTTAAAAAAGAAAAGGGATCATAGATTTGGAGAAAGCAAAAAGGAACAGCATCTCTGGATAGAGAGACGTACCTTAATAGGAGGAATAGGAATATATTTCTATAAAAAGCTCTGGCTTTGGGTGTATAGTGCTCCTGAAACTTGAAATCTGTGTATTTAAGAACACTATTACTCCCTGTCTTGCTTTCTAGGTCTTACTCTCCTGTCTTTTCTTTCCTTCTAGCAGGTCTTTGCTGCTATCAGATTTGACTTTGAACCCTTGTTATCTCTTGCCTTAATGACTGAAACAGCCTCCTTTTAAACTTTGCCTCAACCCCAGTCTCCTCACCCTGTGCATGTACACACGTAGCTTGTCCTCCACACAAGAACCAGAGTAATCTTTTTATAAACAGAAGTCAAACAAGGTTACTTGTCTGTTCAAAACACTGTAGGAATTTTCCAGCTCCTCAGATTAAAGTCAAAATCTTACATGGCCATTTGCTGTTCACTGGACCTGAACTGCTTTTCTACCATCTATCTACCTGCTTAACTCCCTCACTTCATTTAGGTCTCTCTTACAAATGTTCCCTCAATAGAAAAACTTATCTCAATACCTAAAATGACACCCCATCCCATCAGAGTCTACTTGCCTTAACTTTCTGGACTGTTTCTATAGCATGCCCTACCATATTCATAAATGTATCACTTATCACTTAATCACTTAACTATATCTATATATTTATATTTTATTAGCCATCTCCCATGATAGAATGTAAGTTTTACTATTTTTATATTTTTAGTTTTATATTGAATTCAAAAACTTTTTATTGAGTCTGAACTATACAATAGGTACTTCAGAAGACTCAGAAATGAGTAAGACAGAGTCCACATTAATGATTTTCATACATTATATGAACAACCAGTATTGTGATTATTACTGGTGAATAGAATTTTTAGACAACATTACACAGAATCAGAGACTAGAAGTCCACTTGGCTGATTATACTGAAATATTTTTATATGTATGGGTAAATCAAAGTCAAAGGCATTTTTATTTTAGTTTTATCTCCAGGAGACCAATTTCACATATGTTAGAAGGTTGACCAGATTAACCTGGAATGAAAATTTCTAGTTTAATCTGGTACTTTAATTTTTTTTTTTTTATTTGTCAGAGAGAGAGAGAGAGAGAAGCAAGCACAGGCAGACAGAGTGGCAGACAGAGGCAGAGGGAGAAGCAGACTCCCCACCAAGCAAGGAGCCCGATGTGGGACTCGATCCCAGGACGCTGGGATCATGACCTGAGCCGAAGGCGGCGGCTTAACCAACTGAGCCACCCAGGCGTCCCTAATCTGGTACTTTAGAGTATAAACAACCTTAGTATGACTCAGGTTGGCTAAGTGACTGCTAAATATGTATAGTTTCATTATTTTTTCTTAGTTTTTCTTAGTTTTATCTGTATACTTTGAAAGAATATGGCATTAATCTTTACATTTACATATTCTCTTAATTTTGAATTATAAAACGTCTTCTCAGTTTTAAGAATTGGTTTAAGGCTTTAGGGTATGAGTTTTAACAAACCATTCTGTAAAAGATTTTCAAATGAGTAATATACATAAATAATATATTAAACACATATAAGATATTGCTAAAGCCATTCTTAAACCAATTTTCTGATCATTGCACTTTCAGGGTTACTTCGCCACTTTTGTCTACTTTAGGGATATTATATATCAAATATAAAGAGACATAATGCAAATTCTAATTTTAGATTTATTTTGTATCATTTATGTAAATTTCCTTAATATGGAAATGGAAGAAAATGTAATACCTTCTAGACTGATTAAAAATTAATGTGTGGAAGCCTGGGAGCCTAATTTAAAAGACCATCAGAAGACTTGAATTAGTTAGCTGGAGAGTCACAGCTTTGGTGTGTAGATTTAAATTATATTGCATTACTTATCATTGAGTACCAAAAATCGTTCCTATAAAGCACATAATGGCAATCTATTTCCCCACTGAAAGATAGCAGCACTCTCACACATGTTAGATACTAAGAATGTAAGTGGGAAATCACTATAAACTCTGAGATACCCTTCTTTATATTTCAAGCTGGCTGAGAATTATTAACTAAAATTTCCCAGTTTAATATAAAATGTGAAAATAATTAGGGAGAGGTAGACAGTTTCCACTTGGAATACTTTGGGGAAGATCATAAAATAAATGAGTTAAGAATATTAAGTAATTATTACCAAATCCTTAATGTTTGGTAGTATATTATATAAAAATAAAAGACGGTATCCATGTGTTTCATAAAAATTCTAAGATTTAAAAGTTCTAACACATTAGGTCCCCACATGCATAATTCTTTGAAAAAATTAGATATTTTTATAAATTATAAATGTTCTCATCATTTCATACTCAAGATTATGTTAGTGTACAGAACACTACTTTCCCATTTTCAGCATAATAACTTGGAGAATCTGGTTTATAAATGCATTCTGTGTAGAGTTCATGATTTGCTCCCCTTAGGGTTTGGGAGAGACGTTAAGGGCCTATTTCTCCAGGGTTTATTTAAACTTCTCTTGTCTCAACTGAACTCTAGAACAAATACTAGGAGTTTACACATATATTTATCATTAAATTGACTCAGATATTAACCCTCAACCCAGAAGACAAAGTAAATGTACCCTTCAAAATTGTAATATGAAATGGAGAAGTAAGCAGTCTTATTTTCTTAGGGTAAGCATTTCAGATACTTTCTGTGGAATTTCTAACTAAAGTATGATGATGGTAAAGAAATCATGGCATTAAATAAATCTCATTTTCTTATCCATTATTTATGTTGGAAAAATTCTCATAAACCTCCTTCCTGGGGTGCCTGGGTGGCTTAGTCAGTAAGCATCTGCCTTCAACTCAGGTCATGATCCCAGGGTCCTGGGATCAAGCCAGCATTGGGCTCCCTGCTCAGCAGGAATCCTGCTTCTCCCTCTCCCACTCTCCCTCTCTCACTCTCTCTCTGCTTGTATTCCCTCTCTCGCTGTCTCTCTCTCTGTCAAATAAATAAAATCTTGTAAAAAAACAAACAAAAACCTCCTTCCCTTAGATTGCTGGAGGGAAAAATCTTTTTCAAAATACAATCTCTGTAATTTGCAATATTCATGAATAGAATTTGGAAATTAATATTCTGGGACAAACTTTACCTTAACACATATATATGGTTGAGTCGTTTTTTTTTAAACTATGGCCTTATTTGAAAAAAGAGAACAGGAGGAGAGAGCAGAATTCAATGAAATGACATGATTTGGTTTCATCTAAAAGGATTTGGGGTCAGATCACAGCTGACATAATCAAGCTCATATAACTAACTGTCCCTTTAATGCCCTGCTGTACTCAACCCTAAACTAGAAACATAGGGTATCCTTGGATATTGAGGGAAAGAATCTTAGATTGCTGGGAATCTTCCAAAATTAATAATCTACCTTCACCCAATTGAGATATAAAACTCACTGGGAAAATGATGCAAAAATTTTACTCAGTAGCTACTCTGCAAGGAAAATTTTATTTAAAAAAAAAAACAACAAAACTTTTTCTTTAAAAAAATAAAAGCCACTTTTGCTGTATTCCAGATGATTTTAAACTCAAACGATAGTGTTTTTCTAATTCATTGTATAAATTCTGTCATAGTTCTTAGGTCCATTTATAGCTTCTCCGTGTTTCAATGTGTAAAGTAATTCCACCAATGAATCATGCACCAGAAAAGAAACACTAGCATCAAGACTTTAGCTGCATTTGAAAAATTAACTTGATAACTTGAAGCGCACCCAGGATTTTGGCATTTTAAGAAATGAGTTAATTTGCCTACATGAGAATGTTTTGATAATGTGAACAAATATATATGCAATGCTTGTGTAATCAAATAGTGGCATTTTAAAGCAGCAGCAGCCAAAGAACTCCACTTCTGTCTAATGATATTGGATAGAATGTAAATTAGACCCAAAGAGAATTAGCAGTCTAGCGTGCACATCATTTCTTCCTAGACAGCCACTACTTTTCTCTTTAGTCATCTAGAAATATTTGGAGTTGATGGGGTTTTCTACATATGTAGAAATGTAAAGCTATTAAATGTGAAAGTCCGCGGCCGGAACCCAGGCTCGCAGGAATTCAGAGATCACATTTGCTCACTCCCGGAGTTCTGCAACGCGACACACTCTGGACAGGCTCCAGCAACCTGGAGTGTTGCACTTAGCTATAAACTAGAAATTAGCAAAAACATCATGTCCTTCTATGCTAAAGTCTCATATCGGTTATAATTTTTGTCTAGACTTTGTTTTCAACAGATCTCAATAGATTGAGGATTGAATGAAATGAGTATCAAAGCCGGTAGTGTGTCGTTACTGATACTGTAGGCCTTACAACGGCAAATATCAGCAGAAAGACTTACAGCCATCTCTGGATTCAGTAAGCTTTGTTCTTGCACCTTGCGTCTTGTGTTTCATACGTTATAGCTCTGTCTCTGAGAGTGTGTGATTTTGTCAATGCAGCAAGTATATGCAAACAGCCTTTTCATAGTTAGTAATAGTCTGTGTTAAAGCAAAAATTCAAATAATTATTTAGCTAATACTCAGTAGTCTTTAGTTTGTTCCGTAATATGTTTAACTGTAGTATTTTTAAGTGCCATGCTTTTATCTCAAACAATTATTAAAGCTTCAATAGAAATAATTTAGTTGTTATAATACAGGATTATAGTTTGGAGCAGAGGATAAAATCTGTGATGTAAAAGCCACATCCCACTTTATGACCATTTTCTCTATAAAATGCCTACAAAAAGAACATTTGGTTTTTTAATTGTAGAACACCCTTACACATTTTCTCTTTTACAGGGGATAATAATGTTCAGGGTAGCACAAGGCAGCGGCCTTTCCCTCTTGTTCCTTATTATCTGTCTGTATTCTAGTGATGCTAAGAAGCCGACATGCCCCAGGAATACAGCATAGTTCACTGGACTTCACTACCTTAGCACGTGCTGTTCCCTCTGCCTGAAATACCTCCCTCTCCCCCTTCTGCCACTTTAGAACAGTGCCCCCCAGAGCCGGCCCCGACTGTGATCATGATCACGATCATGATCACCTCCAATCCGAAGAGATTTACCTCTCATAACTTCTATTTTTCCTTGCTACCCTTTACATCCCATTTTATAATTCCACTCTTTGGTCTGAGTTGAGGCTATTTGTATGCATGATTTTTCCTTGTAACCATTCTTGTGAATAGAGGTCTTTGTTTTTAATTTTTCTGGATGTCTAGCACATGGCAGGTATTAAATAATTCTTTGTGCAATAATAATAATGTTTTCCCCTTGTTAGTGTTCATTTGACATCTTTTTTGTTTGACATTTTAGTTTATAGAGTTTCTCTGAAAATTAACTGACCTCTATTATTTCCCATATAACACCACTTACCATCCTGAAATCTAACGTCTCAGAAAAATAGACACCAATAGTTACAATGATGAACTTTCTTTAATGAAGGGAAGAGTTCTAATTACTTTTTTAAATGCAACAAGACGAGTTCTACTGGTAAATAAATGGTTGAGGGCTTTCAGTAACATTGCTGTGCCCCAGACACTTTGCAAGTTTGCGTTTTTCTTTCCAAAAAAGTGAACACAATTTAAAGTTGTGTTTCAGGGGCACCTGGGTGGCTCAGTGGGTTAAAGCCTCTGCCTTCGGCTCAGGTCATGATCTCAGGGTGGATAGAGCCCCGCATCAGGTTCTCTGCTCAGCAGGGAGCCTGCTTCCCCACCCCCACCCCCACCTGCCTCTCTGCCTACTTGTGATCTCTGTCTGTCAAATAAAATAAAGAAATAAGTCTTTAAAAAAAAATATAAAGTTGTGTTTCAAGATCCTAGGCATGTCTCTGAAATCCAAGTTAGAAACAAGGTAAAAATCAGAAATGGGAGCACAGTGAATTTTAGATATTTTTAGTGTTATGTTTTTATTTTTAAACCAATACATCATCTCGTTCTTTTTTCTTTTTGTTTGGACCACTGGGGTCCTGAGAGATGGAGAGGATTTGGGAAAGCAAAAGGCTATAGTAGCAAACATGGAGATAAACAAATGAGAAAATTCTAGGATGTCATTTCCTGTCAAATCTCTTCCTCTACCAGAAGATGGTCTGGTTGCTACTGGGGTGATATGTGAGAGAAGAGCCTAGATCCTGGGGTATTCTCTTGTGGAGGTCAATATGGTAGGCAACTCTCTAATTCTGACAGTTCTTGGCAAAAGGTTTCTTTGCCCATTGCCAGTTAGGGGCACAGTGGTACTTTTGGCAGAGAAGCAGAAAGCAGGCCAGTAGAGCTAGACAAATACGTGCCTGCCATTCAGTCACTGAGGTGTAAAGCAAGTCAGTTTGGTCAACCAGGTCTCTCAGAAGTGACACAAGAGCGTTGTTGATTGGGCTTGATTTGTGTTCCCTAGTTCATGGGTTTTCTGGCTCTTGGCCTTGTTTCTAACGCTCCTCAACTAAGAAGAGTCCTAGATAATGAAGTCAGGTTAATCGTGTTACTATTAACAGTGTCTCAGTTTCACTTGAAGATTTGCCCAGGATTTGGAAGCTGTTGACACTGCCCCAGATACAGCACTGAGGAGAGCAAAGTGCTGCTACCAAGAATACCACGTGACAATTGGAAGGATGCCAAATGTGAATGAGTGATGCCTGCCACTATCTTTATTCCATGAGTCCTTCCCAAATAACATTGAATAGAAGCTAAGCTCCCTTGCTGCACTTCTCTCCATGCCCCAGAACTCAAAAGGAAAGTGGATCGTGGCTCTGGAGAGTTCTTTCCATCTCGGCTTCTAGCAAGATGTCACTTAGCTAGATCTTTATCTCAAGTGCTAATTGATGCTGTTAACTTTCTGCAGTGATGCCAGGAAATTGTAATGAGGAAATGACACTCTGCTTATCTTGTGCTAGGAGGTTTTATTTAGAGAACCATATGTTTATCTAGCCGGAGGGCACTAAAGTAACATCGCATATTCAGTATATTTGGAAAGATGAGTTATTAGGTATCCTGATACCATGTGGAAATTGTTATATACCTAAACGATGGGACTTACTCAGCTCTTCAGGAAGGAGCAGGCCTAACGTACTATGTGAGTGTATTTTCCATGAAGTAGATTTTTCCTACTCATAGAAGCTTCTGTTAAAACATAATCTTCACTGAGTCATTAAAAGCAGTGTGGCTTCCCAGTGTGTAATTTTTTCCTTTTTTAAAAACATTTTTCCTTTTATTACAATTATAACGTTAGCTCAGAGTGAATATGTGTATGTAAATGTGTGGGCATACAGTTAAATAGGAGTTCTTGTAAGCATTTCAGATGGACAAAGTGGCTTCTACACTACCTCCATGACTTTCGATATGTTATTTAACTTCTCTGTGCTTAGTTTTCTTTCTGTAAAATGCTAATTAATAATAGTACCAAAAAAAATAATAATAGTACCTACCACACAGAATATTATGAGGATTAAATGAGCTAATACACATAATACATTTAGAACGGTGCTTGGCAGAGCCTCAATAATACTAGTCACTATTATTATCTCTTCATGTTATCAATTTTTAAATTTTTATTTGTGTATTTTCTTAATTTGTATCCAATAATCCATATTAGCTGCATATAAGCATTTTTGGTAACTAATAAGTAAATAAGTTATGTTCCACTTCTCTCCTCCCTTGGTATTATTATTTTTTCCAACCTGGCAGAGAACAATGTGAGAAGTCCTTGAGCCAACCAACTAAGAGCAGTTATAAGTCAATGATGATCTACAATGAAATTTATGAAAAGATGTTGAGGAAGTTAGGTCCTGTGTGCCATCAGTATAAGGCTATTGACCTCGGGTGATCAATGTTCTGTGCTAAGGAAATCACGTACATACCGTTAGTTGAAATATAGAATTAAAACCTGGCTCATTCTGTCCGTTGTCACTTCTACCCACCTACTTACACATGTGCTCACACACATACACACACACACACACACACACAGTGTATTCTGCTTGTTGAGGAAAGTGATGAAAGCATCAATATAATCATCTTTAAGTACATACAAGTGTATAAGGAAAACTGACATTAAAAAAAGTTATTATTTTAAAAATTCTGTAATGAAAACTCACTTTATGATAAGTTTATCACCCATTTCACCTTTATAACTAAGCTAATAGGTCATATAATCTATGTCTTAATTTGGTTTTTTATTTTTGTCAAATGCATGTTTTTATTTTCAGGGTCTACTCAAAATGAAATTGAAGCAAATATACTTAGATTCTATTGTTAATATGTGTATTCGTGCTGGATGCCCAAAATATAAAATCCTTATTTTAGACAAAGATTTCCAAATGCCAATAAATTGGTCAAATGTTTTCTTGTTTTGCTGTAATTTGTTTTTGTCTCTTAAAGGTTTTTAGTAGTCACTTGTCTTGATCTCTTTTCTTCCTTTTTATCTGGCATGGAAGTCACAGTTCTACCCATGCTTTGAGTACAAGTGAATGGGACACTAACTGCTTTGACTTCAGCATCACTTCTGAGATTAGAAACAGGGACTGTCCCTCCTTTGCGGCTTAAATTATCCATTCTTGGAACTGGGATCTTCCGAAGCACATGGAGACGACTCTAAAATGTAGCTCCGTTTCCACTCACCAGCAGCTTGCTGTTACATCAGTTGATCTCTGAGACAGCAGAGCCTAGAAGAAAGTAGATACAGGCAAACCGGCTTTTACCTGAAGGGAAACAAAATGGAGTGTTTGTAGGACACTGGCAGCAGCTTGCTGCCAGCTCAGTATTTGAAGAGGAACCCCAACGGGCAGTGGTGGGAGGGCACCAGTGACAAGGCTCACCTTCATCAGAAGTGTGCCCTGGCCCTGTTGTCCGCTCATAATAATGTCTGGGTTTTAAAGACATAGGTCCTCTGTGCCGTACAGAGGGTTCCAATACACAAAACCCCCTTAGGAACTGGTCTGCCACTTCCTTAAATGCCAAAAACCTAGTTGAGGGCTGAGTTGTAAATGTCCGTGGTGCCTATGATTGAATGTATATTTTCCTGCATGATCATCCATTGTGGTGTTTGTAAGTAGCAAAAAAATGAGCCTGATTTGTTCTCCTTTGTAGAGCCAGGCCGAGGCCCACTACAAAGGAAGTAAACATGCCAAGAAGGTCAAAGCACTAGAGGCAACGAAAAATAAACCCAAAATGGTTTCTTCCAAGGACAGCGCAAAGGCTAATCCCAGCTGCTCCATCACTCCAATCCCAGGCAACAGCTCTGATAAATCAGGTCAATGACACTTTTTGTTCTTTGCGTTCTTGGTGTTTCTGCGGGTCCCCGCCCCAACCCCCTTCTCCTCTCCTCAGCTGTTGCATGTTACTCTCCGTGATTTGTTTTTATGATATTAATATGTTTCCTTCACAGGAAAGGTTATGTGTTTGCACGGAACCTAAGCATTTGATGTTACCATTCCATGTTGTTAAATACATACATTTAAGTATATGTGTGTGTGTGTGTGTGTGTGTGTGTGTGTGAATATATATATATATAATATATGTATATATGCATGGAAGTAACTAGAGGCTACTTGGTCATGAGTTGTTTAGACAAAAATCGAGACATGGATCTAAAATACTGAGTTTATTACCTGTTATTCATTTTATGTTTGGTTTTTGCTATAGACTTTTTCAGTGAAGGAATGCTAAAAGTTGTTTGTTAATAGACATTTTTATATTCTTTTACCACAGTAAAGGGGGGGGTCAAAAAGGTGATGTTTTCTGGAAATGGAATTATTAAATGAATCTGGAAATGCGTTCAGTAATAAAAGGTTTTGATTTTTGAAGGTCTATGGAGAGTTCCCCTCAGAGTTACAAGTGAGCTTGAGGATTTTATGGGAGTTATTTAAAAAGTTATGAATTGACTAGCAGAAGAGCTTTACATAATTGGAAAGGGACTACTACAGGAAATGCCTCTTAAGAAGAGTCTGTATTTCATAGTCCAATGAATCAGCAGTTTTTCTAAGTAAGTTCAAACTGAATGATTCAGGAAGAAGAGAAAAAAATTCATTTTCTAGCATGTATATTATAAAATTGGATGTTTAGAAAGTTTTCACACACTCACAACTTCCCCTCAGGCCCAGAATGGATAAATAGATAAGTAATCTTGTTTCAGTAACTGACTGAGGAACCGTGTCTATGAAGGGAGACTAAGAGCATATATCCCTTTCTCAATGTTTGACTCTCTTCAAGGACCTTTCTGTTGTTGGAAGCGCATGCGTGCTCGCACACACACACACACACACACACAGACACACACTTCTGATTCTCTTCTGTTCTTGAAATCATTGTAGAATTTTAGAAGACTTAAGAATGCTTTCTTATGGCTGCTCAGGGCTTTGGAGGTTATTCATGTAACCTACTATACATGATAACCTACTAGTATCAGAGGAAGTTTCAAAAAGCCTGGTAAGACAAAAAGACTATTTGGGAAGGGACAATTATTGATTAGGTCTCAGGAATGGTGGTTCCAACCGCCCTGCAGCGTAGGAGTGAGTTAAGCCAAATTTGATAATAAAAACGTTTATTCTTAGTTTGATAGAATCACTAAATCATGTTATCTGATGAACAGATGATAGATACTAGATTATTACATCACACTTCTCCCCTTCTAAAGAACAAAGTCTTTTTATGTATATTATCTAATTAATCCTTCACGCAGGTCTATCAGATATTAAGGTTTACAAAATGGTAAACCAAGCTGGGGTCCTCAGTGCAGGAGTTGTTTACTGGAGGTTACCCAGTGTTTGGAAGAATCCATCATCTCCTGACTTCCTGCTTGGTTTTATTTTCTACAGGATATTGTTGCCTCTATGAAACAATACTCTGCCAAAGGTTTTATTACCTGGGTTATGCTCCTTAAGCACAGCAGAACTTATGTACAACATGGTAAAACAATGGAAGTTGTCCCTCCATCCTTTCAGCCTATTTTCTGTCTTGAGCTAATAGCACAGTTGTAGGTATTGTAAATGTTCCAGTATTGCTGTTGTGTGTGCTCAGTGCTCCCCTTAGTTATGAATTATTTGGGAACTGGGTTTGTCCAGGGATAGTAGTAAAAGTATTGAGCAGGAAAAAAATGTTAAAAATGGAAATTAAGAAGAATCAATGAAAGCAGAATCGATAAAAGTATAGAAGACAGTTCAAGAGAGAAGGAAAGGGGCGCCTGGGTGGCTCAGTGGGTTAAAGCCTCTGCCTTCAGCTCAGGTCATGATCCCAGGGTCCTGGGATCGAGCCTCGCATCGGGCTCTCTGCTCTGTGGAGAGCCTGCTTCCTCCTCTCTCTCTGTCTCCCTCTCTGCCTACTTGTGATCTGTCTGTCAAATAAATAAAGTCTTCAAAAAAAAAAAGAGAGAGAGAGAGAGAGAGAGAGAGAAGGAAAGATGTGGAAGAGGAAAGGAAGTACAAAAAAAGTCAAAGACTAGGGGATAGACCCAAGGAAAGAGCAATCTAGAAATAGAAAATCAGGGACCTGGGCCGCAATCACAGCTTTTCTTATATCTACAAGTTACCCAATGAGCATATGTTAAAGTTTAAACAATTCAAGACATTTATTCCTACCATCAAATACTAGTTAGGTCTCAATGAAAGAGACTTTCTAAGCACTTGTGTTTGCCTTGTAAGCAATAGGCACACACCAGGGTCAAGTATAGCAATGGTATAAACAAGGAAAGAGAATTGAGATCTAGAATGATCCTAGGGGATGAGAGTGGGGAGAGGGGAAAACAAATCTCAACCACAGAATCTCTTCCTCAGTAGCTCTGTGGTGGCCTCTAATCCTGCACTGTCTGCTTCCTCTGCCACTTCTCTATCCACCCCAAAGTACTTGGTGTAATAGTATTGGCTTCACTCGCTGTGTCACTGTTGAGACTTGGACCAGAAGTAATGACAACCACCTATATTTTGGGGTTACTTCATTCTCCATATTTCCTTACTCAAAATCTGTATAAATGATTTGATAATTCGTTGGTTGGATCATTCACATTATTTTTTCCTTTCCCCATGTTTTCCATAAATATTAATACTAATGGAATACACTATTTGTTCTATCATATCCACAAAGGCAATACTAAAGTTGTCAAAGATGGCACCATTTAAAAATAAAATGTGTTGTGTTTGCTAAATAGATATATATATTCTTTTGTCACCTTCAAATGAATAAGAATTCCCACATACATGTAGTAGAATTTTCAAGTTGGAAAATTAGAAACTTTGCCCAGATGGGCAATCTGGCCTAAACAATGTGATATGTAACCTATTGCTGACTATCTGTTTCTAAATCCTTAAAAAGCTCCAACATCTTTGTCAAAGTTACAGATTTTTTTGAAACTGGTTTTTATTTTAAACCCTATTTTAGAGGACTCCTAAGTGGTTCAGTCAGTTAAGCATCTGATTCTTGATCTCAAATCTTGATCTCAAAGTCATGAGTTCAAGCCCAGCGTGGAGCCCACTTAAAACACACACACACACGCGCACACACACACACACACACACACACACACAGTCCCTGTCTTAGAAGAACAGAGGACACGAAAACCAGTCCTTTATAAATGGTCTAGGCGGAATGTAGAGACGAAGAAGAAGGAGAAGGGAAGAGGAATAGTGACTGTGGCACTTAATCGACCAAATGTTTTATTTGAGACAACACTGTTCCTAAGGAGTCAGTCAAAAATCAGAGTAACAGTCAGAGTGGAAAACCATGGTTGACTGCCAATTCTTATGAAACTGAAGTTGCCTAGCATTGGTCTTTTTCTTCTGAAAGAAGAGTTCCTATCAAGTGGTCTTAAGCAGTATTTACATGATTCTTAGACATTTAAATAAAAATGAATGTATTCGTTACTTGATGTCTCAGCCACCAGATTTCAAATATCCAGGTTCACAACATCCATATGATTGACTAATTCAGTTTCCAGTCTCATATTTTAGGAGCAGTAACCTAGCAATAGAGGGCAAATCTTGAGGGAGAGGAAATAGCCAGATGTTAAGGGAGGGAGCTTCTGGGAGAGCAGCATCCTGGGATTCACCAAATAGCAGTCAAGGAGAAGTGTTATTTCAGAGTATCCAAAAAGGAGCATGGCACCCACAGATGATCTCTGCCTGTTCCTCAGGAGCACAGATTATTTATACTAAGAAGTGGCAACTTTTTTTTTTTAATTTTATGATCCATTTGGAGATACCATGTGGCTCACACTGTAGCTGGAACTGTGTAATCCAGATAGATTTGTTAGAATGGAGCTATCAGATATAAACATTTCAGGGTATCTTTCTTTTTTTTCCCTCTCAGGTCAGTAAACAAAATTAGTTTAAACAATAATAGTTTGTATTTCATTTATTGTAAGAAGTTCTGACCACATGATAAAAAAAATTAAATATGCTTCATTAAAGGCAGTTAAAAATAGTTGTCCCATTCACCTTTTAGAAGTTGGCATAGAATTAGATGTAAAATCCAAAGAAATGGTTTCATGGTCTCCCAGGATCTATCCCAACTTTTAATGATACATCAGTGGGAGTTCAAAACATGGTAGGAGGGAGGAGAAATGTGCTTTAGGAGAATTAGGGTCAAAACACAGCAAGCATTAAGCAGCTTCAGGAAGATGGCTGGAACATATTAGCCAGACACTCAACCCAAATTTCTCCTTGGAGTTCAAGTGTCAAAATGCCATATGACAGTACACCTCCCTGTGATAATATGCCCTATACATCAAGTGGAATGCTCTTTGTGACAGCATTTGACCCCTCATAACGGGTTCAGAAAAACCCAGAGTCTTCAAAAAGCCTTATTCTTGAAAATAATAAAATATTTTTTAACCTAATGACAAAATATTGTGGTAGTCAACCTAATAGTCCATATGTCTAGTCTTAACACTAGATTTTTTTAATTAATTAGATATCAAATGGGGAAAATCCATTTCTAGTTCAAAGTATGTAAAGCTATTTAGAGCTAAACAGCTTTTAATCAGTTGCTGTCTAACCAGATGAAAGCAGATGGAATGATTCAAAACGCTATAGATGTATTTATAAATGCAATTAAGAGCAAAGATAATGAAACTAGCATGTTCTGCTTGAAATATAACAATAGGAACACCGTAAATTTGTTCAATTTATAAAATCCAGTCACATATGTGTTTTTGTATGACCCTCTCCATATCCCTGTGACTCTAAGGGCAGAAATTAGTATCCATCTTTTATTCACTCATGCAACAAACTTTATATCCATTTATTTACTCAGGAAATATTTATTATCTATACTAAATGATGTAGTATATTGCCAGATACTAGGGTGCGACAGTGAACACAAAAACATTTTCTTGCCCTCGAAGAGCTTCCAGCCTATTGTGTGTGCGTTTTTTAATGTGTTGGATATTAGGGCCACAAAGAAAAATAATACATGGTTACCACCTTCAAGCTGCTCCCCAAAATATCATAATGATGAGGAACCTGGGTCTAGGAAATGTGAATTAGTTCATGTAAGGTCACACCATTCATATCCCAATAAAGTCAGGACTTCTTGACCCACGCATATGTCATTACTCCCATTACTTCTAAACTTCTCTTCCTTAGGAATAAATACAAGTGTCCCAGTGGGCAAAGTCAGAAATCACGAAACCACTTTTTAAAAGAATTAGTGAGTAGGACCATGCATTACTTTAGGTAGAATTCTTATTTAAATTCCAGCTGTTAACATACAGTTTAATATTAGTTTCAGGTGTAGAACCTAGTGATTCATCACCCACGCACAACACCCAAGCCTCATCACACGTGCCCCCCTTAATACCCAGCACCTGTTTAACCCAATCCTCCTGCCCATCTCCATGTATTACTTTTAAATTACTTGCTGACTGATGATATTTTTCAGGAGAAACTACGGAACTAAAAGAAACATTAAGGCTTTGTTTTGTTAAGAATCCTTAGTTCCCATGCAGTATGTTGTTTGTAGCATTTAAACTGCAACAGAACAAAGCTTTAGACATTACCACTCTTTTCCAGGGCAGGTTTGAATGAAAATACTCGTTTCCGGCAAATGACAAATGTTCTCAAAACTCCAGTCTGACAATTATAGAGCCAAATATCCTTGCTGAAATAGAGGACACTAGGTAGGGCATCCCCAATATGGCAGAAACCTTGAACTGCCCTCTAAAGGGTCCAGCTGGCTTGTCCTGAAGTCTGTCCACAGCTTCAATAGCATTTGGAATCATTCCATCTAAAATATTCCCACTGGGGGAGGTGGGGGGCGCCTGGGTGGCTCAGTGGGTTAAAGCCTCTGCCTTCAGCTCAGGTCATGATCTCAGGGTGCTGGGATCGAGCCCCATATCGGGCTCTCTGCTCAGCAGGGAGCCCGCTTCCCCTCCTCTCTCTCTGCCTGCCTCTCTGCCTACTTGTGATCTCTGTCAAATAAATAAATAAAATAAAATATTCCCACTGGGGATAGGGAGATGGTTTTATGTAGCCCATCCCCATGATTGTACTGTAGGAACTTTTTGTCAGAAAAGACAAAAGAAGGAAGGGAAAGGGATAGCATACCTCAGAAGAGCTCATTTTCGTTTTCAGCCGTATTGTGCTTCTGCATTGTGGCAATTCCTCGGGCATGAACCAGAAGTAGTTATCAACTAGTAGATTAGTATGATTTACCTGGAAAGGCTGTAGGTCAGCTTTTTCTGGTTACCCTATTGCTTTATGAAAGTGTATTTTCAATTTTGTCAAAGATTTTTTTCTGCCAGAGATACAAATGGAGAGACCCTTGCCTCATCATTTTTATGGGTCCCCCTGTGTGTTTCATAGTTTTTATGTGTTGTTACAAATGGGACCAAGTTTTCCAAATGACAACTTCTCATTTCCGCTGACTGACACAGGACTCCATCGATTAGCCAGCAAGCTCTTTGTAACTGCCTCTTCCCCTTTCTGTCTCTGGCAACAAGACCTTGTGCTGTTGAGTTGAAGAAAATGATAGTGTTCTGCTTTGGCAGCATCTGTCATTTATAGACAGGTGCCATCCTAAATTTGGCATACATCTATCCAAATCTGGGAGGCTGAGATTTAGTATCCCTCATAAACTAATAGACTAACTATATTTATGATAAACATCTTAAGTCTGAAATTCTGGGGTACAATCATGTAGAACATAAATTGAGTCCCATCTGTCTAAAAAGAACAGACCATTATACTAAGGCTCATATTTTCATGAAATGTACATATATCATTAAGACTTTCAACATCAATTTAAAAACGGAAACTGCCTCCATCTTTGCCCATCCACCTTGAATTTGACAACAGCATCCTGCCAGGCAAGGCTAAAGGTTCTTAGATAGTTAAGTGTTTGTCAGACTCGGGAAGCCAACTTCTGAAACTTGTGAGGATTTTATATTGCTTCAAAATAAGACTGAGCATTTATTGTTAGTTTCTCCACTTCTGAAAACTATTTCCTTAGCATCACTCTAAGAAAACGAACCAAAAGTTGAGACTCACTTCTGACCTGCTGAGGATCCATTAACTTATAATTTACTAGGGATGTTATAAACCATTCCAAAAAGCAAAACCTTGACTATCTCCTCGTTAAGGCTTATAACACTATCAGAAGATTTTCTCATCTTCAGATGTATTTTAACGGGTATTCATCTCTTTTGATGACATTTATTTACAACCTTTCTGCATTGACAAGATATGGGAATATAAGAGGATTTTGTATGTACATCGAATAATTTTGTAAATGTACCACCAAAAATGCCCCCTGAGGTTTTAACAAAGGTTATTACATATATTTTATGACATCCCACTTATTTGCTTTAGGAAGAATTCTCTGACAGTGAAATATTTTTTGAGATGGGTGGATGACCAAATAAAATCACACAGTAAATATTTGTAGATTCTGTGCTCAGGGCACTGATACTAAGCACTTTGGGGAATTTCAGCCCAATTCTCACTGTACCCCACAAATTTGGCTTTATGGTATAAAACTTAAAGTGTTTTTCATAGAAACATTTATAAAATATTTTCCCCTTCTCTGATTTCTTGCTCTGAGAATCAGGCTCACTGTTGTAGATACTGGGCATAGTATCACACATTAATAGTTTGATGCCCTCGTTTTTATAGGCCAGCTCTATTCAGTAAAATAGTCTGCAGTGATGAAAATGGTCTGTAATCTGTGTTATACAACATGAGTACCATGAGCCACACATAGCTTTTCAGCACTTGATATGTGGCTTGTGCTACTGAGAAACTGAATATTTAATTTTATTGAATTTTAAGTACTACACATGGCTACTGAATTGGACAGCACAACTGCAGACTGTGGCACTCTTTGCTCTTTTAAGTAGCCATGACTCCAGAGAAGGCATTATGTTCTCTGAGCCTGTTTTCTCATATGTAAATTGGGAATAATGCCCTCCCTGCATCACAGTGTTTTATGGATCAAATCAAAAGATTTTGTAAGCACTTGGCAGAATGTAAAGCATAATAAAAATGCCCATTATTGATGTTCTTACAGTTTGGGAGGTTTTCTTTTTGTGGAGCTATCCCTTCTTGCTTCCATCCATGAAAGGTGACAGGTGCCCCTTTTTTGGGCAGCTATCATTGTCCTCCTTTGTGCTGCACCTATTACAGTTTGTTCTAGAAAAACAGATCCAATCTTATTAGAATTAGATGCAAAAAATTATTTTAACACCCGTACTACTAATAATTAACATACAATGATTATTATGTGCCCGAGGCTAATATTGCTAAATATCCTATAGATGCTAACTTACTTAATGATATAGTCCTCTGATGGATACTAGAAGGTGAAGGGAAATGGTGACTTAGAGTTGCTCAGAGAGAAGGTAGCTTCCAGCCCAGATTTTCCGCCAGGCAGCCCCAATTCACTACCATGCTCTGCCACCTTTGGAATAGGGTGTATAACTTTAACCGCACTGCTTTCTTAAGGTTATTTGAGATTTTTTTTCACTAAGTGACACTTCTAGATGTCTGACACCTCAGAAAGGTTGTGTGATTTCTGTTCCCACCATCTTTTACAACGCTTTTATTTTTGACAAATCAAGTTTTGAGTGTCTTTGAATAAGGACATATTAACCAGGGTATGATTTTTGAGTGTCATTTGCCTACCTTGTATGGATAACGCAGTAAAAAGAGCATGAGCTTGAAGTTCAGACATGTTAGCTCCCCTTCTCACTTACCAGATAACCTTAATCAAATCATGTTCACCAACCTGTTTCCCCACGTGTTAGACAGGAGGGCTAAGACCTACCTCTCGGAATTGTCAGGATTAATGAACCAATAATGGCAACCTCGGTGCCTATCACATAACAGATACTCAATCAATGCTAGCCATAAAAAATACAACCGTTATTCAAAGAAATGTCCCAACCCGCCCTTTTGACTCTATGATCATTCCATGCCTTGCCGCGATGCAACAGTGGCCTGTACTCCATTCCTTTTTATGTGCTTGTTCTTTTATCTCATAGTAATTATTTACACTGCATTTTCCTTCCAGACATTAATTGATGAGCGTGACTCTCCCAGTGGGACATGTAAAGTTGTAGAGGGACCTTCTTGATCTTCCTCACATTTCTATAAATGGAGGAAAAGTCTTTTTACTCATTCTCTCACTGGTTAATGTATCTTATCTGCTCTGGCCTCCGCAGCTCCCGGTATTTCATCCTGCATGTGGCTGTCACATAGATAGCATATATTAAATTAATAGCATTCAGAAGAATCTCATGGGGAAGCTGTAGCACCTTCTCTAGTATGTGGACAGGGCAAGAGGATACTGGTTAGCTCTTTTTCCTTTGTCTTCAGTAAGATGGCTACCCCACCTCATAGGTCGGCAGTCTGCCCTATACATAAATACGGTACTAAAAGAAAGGATATCCCAACACATCTCCATTTGTGGAGGGAGAAATCTGGGTGCTACCTATGGAGAAGCAGCCCCGCCTGGAGCCAGGGTTGGCTACTGAGCAGGAGAGGGAGAGTATGATCAGAATAAGAAACACGCTCCTGCCTCACAAGTCCTTGGCAGCATTTATGTCACTAAATGAGAAACTTGTCAGCTCAAACATTTTATTCCTGGCTTCTTATAAAAAATTTTCTTAGTGTACAATTTTTTAAATAATTTTTGTATGCTATTAACTAGTTAGCCTCTAGAAAATATGTGCTTTGTTTTCTTTCAAATATGAAATGACATAAATACTAGACTTTCTTGTCATAATAGAGATTATTTTATTCTTTGCTTGCAAATATTTGAACTTCTGTCATAGTTTTATGATTATTTTTACTCATTTATCTAGCAAAATGGCCATATTTAAGTTAAAACAATTTGTCTTTCCTACAACAATATCTTTGTCTTGGTTCTCTGCTATTAAAGAAAATATTCTTACTAAGTGGGAAATTAATTAAGGTATCACATTTTGAGTTAAGGAAAAATTATTTATTTTATTCTTTCAACAAAAATTTCATCCAGTCCTTTGGTTAATTCATAAGATTAAATATCCAATAAAAGTTTTTTTGAGTATTTTGAAAAACCACTAGTAGATATCTGTTTATGTTACTTATGGCATTTTAAATTGAGAGAATCCTTTTAGAAAACAATATCACAGAGTAAATTTAAAAAACATAAAAATGTTCATTCCATTAGACCAGTAAATTCCTCTTCCTATAATTTATACTAATGAAATAATCCTAAATACAAAGTAAAAAAAATAAAATGTTACATTTGAAAATGCCTACTGTAGCAGTATTTGTATTAATGAAAAGTAGAACCAAGATGATCAGTATCAGGGAAGTTATTTCGATAAAGTACTTACACTCACTACAATATTATGCAGCCTTAGAGTAAATGAAAGCAACATGAAAAATGCATGTAATACACTAGATCAAAAGTTAGAAAATGGTTTGTTGATGCATGTATTTGCATGTATTTATTAAGCCCCCATGGAGTACACTGCATCATGCTAGGCACTGGGTATGTGATAGTGAATCAGTCAGACTTGGGCTGTGCCCTCCTGAGAGCGTACAGTCTGGAAGAGCAAATGATGACAAGCTAAATGAAAAGAGAGGGGCGCTGACCTTGTCTGGGGAGAGGAAGTCCTAGGCAGAGGATTTAAACTCCCTCTGCCTGATGGGAAAGAAGGTAGCCTTGCAAACAGGGGCCCCGGTTTCGGAAAGGAAAGAGGAATTCATCAGAAGGACCAGTATGCCACAGGACTTAGATGTGAAAGACAGCCTGGTTTAAATAATTGAAGCACTGAAAGGACTCTTGGGAACAAGGAAGGGAATTTAGAGTGTTGGTAAAAAAGTGATTGAAATGATGGCTAGGAACAGAAAGAAGGCAGCATGAAGTGATGGGCATAAACACAGAGGTTCTCAACCTCTCTGGTGCCATGGATTCCTGCGGCCTAGTCTCTTCCAATGACTTGATGAGTTTATTATATGTCTCAGGGCAGGATGGGAAAGAAATTTGTAGCTAAAAGGCCCCATGTCACAGTATTCCTAAGGGATCTAGACGATGAGAACCTCTAGATGAACCGCTTTGGTTGCTCAGGTCTCTTGAATTAACATTACTTTTAATGTTAAAAGGAGACTCTCTATGGTCAACAGACTTTCTCCTGCAACCCATAGGCCTTAATTAGAAAGCTGGCCTTGACAATTTCATAATAAAGCAGCAGATTGAATTTGGGCACAAATGCTAGATTCAAAATGTAAAAGTATGATTGGCTTTTAGCAGTGTATTTTTAAAAGGACTGGTAACTTTCTTACACTTGGGCAGTCCAGCCCCTGAAAGTCAGCTGTCTCCTTAGGACAGACATATCCCGATAATCCCTAAAGAGTGGCCGCCCACAACCGTCTCCCTGGAGCAGCCTGAGGCAATGAGCTCATTTGAAGAGAGTAATTTTTTTTTTTTAATTTCTCTATTAAATAAAGATACATTTTTTAAGATGAAGAAAGACACAGTGTCCTCAATACCTCTCGGGCTGACCTTTCCCTTGCCTAGTCAGTCTACCTGGAGCTCCAAAGCTAACCCCTAAATTCTGCATCTAGAGAGGGAAGAGGTGGGAGGAGCAGAATTCACATGTTTTTCCTTATACCTTGTGAACCAATGTTTCCCCTGTAGAGGGCCATTCATTTAGAAGGAAAAGAACCTGCTTCTCATTCTACCTTGAAAATTAGTTTTTACTCTTAGTCCTGGCTTTTGAATCGTTACTGGACCTACTCCCTGTGGGACTTGATTTGATGACAGGAGTTACTTATTCTATTTTCCATAATAAAGCTGCCTCAGAAAGAGCTGTTTCACATCTCTCAGTGACAAATCGGAAAAGGGGCAATTTTTCAACCTGAAGAAATTGAAATATGATTTCTCTATTGTACAAGTCAAATG
Source organism: Mellivora capensis (assembly GCA_004024625.1). NCBI lineage: Eukaryota > Metazoa > Chordata > Mammalia > Carnivora > Mustelidae > Mellivora > Mellivora capensis. Next base: position 28,058 of record PISX010015919.1, read on the forward strand.
GCTGGAAAACTACGCAAAATAGGAGAAAGCTGTTCATTAGTTTCCAGCTCTAGCAAACAAGCCCTCTTTTGTGCTCCCTTAGAAAAGTGACATGTTCACTAGAATCTGTGCCAGCTCATTGATACAGAGTGTGGGCTGCCAGCTTTTAACAGGGAGATACTTGGAGATGCCACTGTTTTATCTGAGTGTGGGACTGGCAGGTTCTGCTCCCCAACAAAGTGGCATGAAGGATGACAGGGCAGTTGTCATGCAGAGCTAGGCAATGACTGTCATTTCATCGGACCACAAAATCACTGCAGGGTGCAGCCCAGTGGCCAGACCCCAACTGACACAGGCTTTCAAAAGGAAAGAGCGAGACATCCTAACACAGGATCTCAGCCTGGCAGAAGACGGTACAGGGACTATTTTGAACTTAGAAAATTGGTCTCCTGCCTTTCATGGGTCCTAAGTTACATCAAATAAATAAGCTTTTGTTTTTGTTTTTTTAAAGTAAGGACCTGGAGGGGTGCCTGTGTGCCTCAGTCAGTTAGTGTCTGCATTTGGCTCAGGTCACGATCCCAGGGTCCTGGGATCGAGCCCCGCATCTGGTGGACTCTGCTCAGCAGGGAGCCTGCTTCTCCTTCTCCCTCTGTCTGCCACCTCCCTCCCCTGCTTGTGCCCTGTCTCTCTCTGTCAAATAAATAAAATCTTTTAAAAAATAATAAAGTAAGGACATATAGATTCTGATTCAGTGAAGAGTCAATTTTATAGACAATTTTCTCTGATTCCAGGATTAGTCTAAAGGCCAAGATATGAAAATCAGCCATAAACATAGTTAATTAGGAATTACCAAGCTTCACAGTGATCTACCGTGTTTGAAGAGGCAGAGTTTCCGGGCTTTAGCTGGAGGAATGGTACTGTAGCCTTAGATGGGAAGGGTCCCACCAGCCCCAGCTGACTCAGTGTATAATATTTGAGTGCTCTGAGTATTTTTAAAACTAGCTTTAGTTTCTGTGTCTTTTCTTGGCTACTTGTGTCTCTGGGCTTGTAATTGATATGACAGATAGTACTCTGTTTTGTTTTCCACGTCTGCAAAATGGCATAAGCCATATAAGGAATGTTTTCTGTTTCCAAAGGTTGTTTAGCTCTTCACCCTCCAAGTGAGGCATTGAGATCAGACATTTTCCAACAAAGAAGTCCTGTGACTAATAAAGCAAGTCAACCAACTTAGTAGGTGTTGTGAGATAAACCAGTCTGCACTATGCTGGGGTAATGCTTGGGGACATCTGGAGTTAGATCAAATCTAAATGAGGAAATCTACTTGAAGGCAGCTAAATGGTGCTAGAAAACTCCAAGTGTACTGGGTCAGTCTCAGGCCATGTGGCGTAAGGGTTATGGGCCTTAGGGATCTGAGTAGGCCATGAGTGGTATCATCACTAAGATACAAAGCCTGCAAAATGACACCTTCAGTAATGGACATCTATTACCTAAAAGGGTGGAGAAAATGAAATAATGGCATAATCATAGTACTTGGAATTTCTTAAAGAATATTATTGCATAAATATATCAATCCTGTAACTGTTGACAATTCAGATGAACATACTGAGATGTTATTTGTTAATGACTGCTTACAACATTGCTAAAATGGGTTGTTCAGCTACAAACATAAGACCCACGGTGTTGCTATGACTGAAACCTTGCCATGAGAACAGGATATCAGTTAGTTGCAAAGAGGATGGGCTAAACTTTGATTCTCTTTTGTTTTCACATGTGCTTTAGATTTTCCTGGCATAGGTACAGCCTTATTGTTTCTGTGTAAGCTTATGTAGGATTCCTAATAAAGAAGATAGTAAAATAGTAAAATCTATAGATTTGTTCATTTTATCAAATCAAAATATTGGAGCTGACACAATGTATTTGTTGTTATGACTCTGCCCTAGTACATGTCAAGGAGACCCATTCTTAAGAGAATTATTTCAACCTCAAATGACATTAAATATTGATTGCTTATATATATCTTCAACAACAATGATACAAGTATTTTACATAACAGCAGAAATGTCTGTTCTCTCTATATTTACTTCACTTTATGATTTAGCCATTAACAGTGAATTTCTGGTATTTTTACTTGTGAGGCTAAAAGGCATTGCATTGAATTGAACATTCCTTATTTCAACATACTAATTGCCCACCTATAGCTTTCTGTACATTGGGCACAAAGATGAATTAGGACATTGTTGCAGGACTCAAGAATCTCTCTATCTTGGTAATAACTGTAACTATGGAAAAAATATAGTTAATGCAAGATCAAAATATAATTATAAGAAGAGGATTATGAGAGCATAGGCAAGGAAAGGAGGGAGGAAGTGAGCTTGGGGACTAGAAGTTGCAAGATCTAGAAAGAAGTTTAATGGCAATCCACAGAGGATGAGGGCCTGAAATAAGGCAGTGGCACATAATAGATGCTAAAGAAATGCCTGTTGGATAAAGATTGAATAAGACTGATAGAAGAAATATTTAGAATATAGTATCAATAAACTTAGGTCATTCGTTAAACATAGAGAAGGAAGAATTTAAGAGTCATTGCTGACAGTTCTGATGTATAACTAGTAATGTCATTGATTGATAAGGGGACTACTTGGTATGGCCCCTCGGTGGAGATTGTTCATTTAGTATCAGACAGGTTAAGTTTGAAATACCCATGGAACGTCTAAAATAGATGTCCCACAGACTCTTAGGGGAAAACAATCCTGAACTTCCTGTGAGGAAGGTAAAAATTTCACCTACAGATTTAGGAATCTATGTCAACATGGTAGAAGTTTTTAGAGTGAATTAGATCATATGACATCCAAAAGAGGGTAAGGGCGCCATCTTGAGGAATGCCAACACTAGGCAAAAGAATAGGAGCTGGTGAAGGGGACTGTGGTAGACGTTGAAGGAGAACCAGGCAAGGCCAGTGTCTGTCTGTGGACATCTAGAGGGAAAAGCACTTCAAGAAAGAATTTGGGGCCAATACAAGAGAAGACTGAAGAGAGACCATTGGTTTTTCAGGAGGGTAAGAATAAACAGGAAGAAAGGAAGTAGAAGACGCACTTCACATGGCCACTTCAAGTTCTGCATCAAAGGGAAGACAGGTGGAAGACTCCAGGAATGAACCAAGTCAGGGGATGACTTTTGGAACACAGAAATTTCAGCATTTTGTAAACAGAAAGAACCCAGTAGAGAAAAAGTAGCCAGAACTATAGGAAATAGAGAAAAAGTGTAAAAGATAGACAGATGGAAGCATACACCTTTTCCTCAGAGATGTAAAGAAAATAGGGGCAAATGGAAGAAAAGGTAACATCAGCGACAAACTCATCCAGCTTTCTCATTTCTGTAAGAAACAACACACCAGACGTTTGCTAATGAGGGGTTGGTGATATTGGTAGGGAACTTAAGAAGAAGGATAAATTTTCCATGGGGAGGCTGACTGACTGTGTTTATTCTCCTTATAGAATCACTGTTTTCCTCTTTGTTTGTCTTATTTATTAACCTGTTCTTCAGCTATATAAGTTTTCACTATATATGTTTCTAATTTAAGCAAATCTAATCTGTAAGATTATAAAATTTTAAAATAAGGATATGTGGTTATTGCGTTGCCATGAGAGCCATGCTTTCAAAAAATTCTTTTAAAAAAGGGAAGGAGGGAAACAAACCATAAGAGACTGTTAACAATAGAAAACAAACTGAGGGTTGCTACAGGGAGGGGGCTGGGGGATGAACTAGATGGGTGATGGCGATAAAGGAGGGCACTTGTTATGAGCACTGGGTGTTGTTTGTAAGTGATGAATCACTGATTTGTACTCCAGAAACCAATATTGCACTGCATGTTAATTAAGTAAAATTTAAATTTGAAAGAAAAAAAACTTTTAAATAGTGCATTCAAAATTATTACCAAGTTTTCCAAGATCTTTTTGCACATACCTTTCTGGAAAACATTTAATAAATAAAAGGGGGGAACTGACTGTTTTTTCTGATCATTATCTGCAATGTTGGTCTTTTCTTCCTGCTCCTTTAGACAGGTGCAGACCTGTTATACTAGAAATGAATGCCCCTTTCTTTGTGCGTCTACCAACATAGAAATGCTCTAGCATCTGTACACCTCTTATTACATTTTGTTTTGCAAAGAACGCCAAGGTACCAAATTGGCTTATTCATCTTGCAGATTGTGTGCTGCTGCCTTCCCCCCTACACACACACACACACACACACACACACAAATCCATTAACTGTCTGAATGCAATTCCACTTTAAACTTTTAAAATATCTGTCATCAGTTGGTGGTTTCCATCACTTTTACTGTGTCAAATGTGTAGATAAGGAAGGGACAAATGAAGCCAATGGTGAGGAAGTCTTCTACAGCACACCAATCAACAAGCATACATACAGTTTTGCAGTGTTTCAGGGGTTTGGGGTTTTGGGGGTTTTTGTTTTTGTGTTTGTTTTGGGGTTTTTTTGGTCTGACACAGAGCACCACAGGCTTTTTAGCTTCACTTCTCACAAGAGTGCACAATTTGTAAGGAAGTACACACTGTGACTGACACCCATTAATTTCTCATTATTCAGAAAGTGGGAAGATAAAACAGGAGAATGATTTCAGAATTCCTTATGAAAGTGAGCTAACTTGATTTAATAAGTGGTAAGCAGTAATGCGGACATTGCTTTGTTTTTTTGGAACAATAATGAGATGTTGGACAAGGTGCTTGTGAATGCAAGAAAGAATATGACCAGCAGTCTTTTCACTGCATGCCTCTGTTGCTAATTCTTTTTAGTGAAATATTAAGTATAAAAAGGAAAATGTAATTGTACAAAGAAGTGACAAGCAGTATATTTCAGTGATCTCAGAAAGCACAAAGAACAATTCTGTTAAAGTTGTGGCCTTGGTTTCCTAAGCACTTTTCTCAGGCTAAAAAACAACAACAACACAAGATTTGACCAAGCATTTCATAAAAGAAGGCGTATAATTGGCCAATAAAAATAGGCAAAGGTGTTTAATATCATCAGTCAGTAGAGAAATACAAATGAAAACCTCATTGAGACACCGCCACACCTCCACTTGAATGGCTAAAACCAAAAAGACTGACAGTACTGATACCATGTGCTGGGGAGGGTATACAACAGCTGGAATTCTCACGCATTGCTGGCAGGAATATAAATCACAACCATTTTGGGAAAATGTCTCTAGAATCTACTAAGGCTCGATAAAGATAGATGGTAGATAGATAGGAGATAGATGGCTAATGGTCCAGCAATTCCACTCCCATGTATATACATCGAACAAAAATGAGTATCTATATCTACCAGAAACACATATAAATAGGCTTATGGTAGCATTATTCAAAATAGCCCAAAACTGAAAACATTCCAAACGCTTATCAATAGCAAAATAGATTACTGGTGGCATAGTCATACAATGGAATACTCTTCAGCTCTTAGAAACAAAGTTCTATGTACAGCAACGTGGATGAATCTCATAGACATGTTGAGTGAAAGAAGCCATACACTTGGCTTCTATGAAGTTCAAAAATAGGCAAAACTGATCTAAGTTGATAGAGATGAGAATGGTGGTTACCTTAGAGGGAGAGGGAGTATCAGCTGATTGGAGGTTCAGGGGAGCTCTGAACCTAGAAAGGTGGAAACATCTATAGCTTTATATCTTATGTATCAGTATCTTGCATCCTGTATTTCCTACAGGTCTTATATCTTCTGTTCAACAAATGGATGCATATGTATAAATTCATTAAACTTTATGTACTTTACAGTTTATAAGTTATACCTCAGTAAAAAAAAGAAATTAAATGGTACAGATAGTAACAGTAACAACCACATTAGTTTATGTGAAAAATAAATGAGATAATGAATAGAAGTTCTTAATGCAGTGCTTGGTCTATAGTGAGTATTCAATTCATGTCAGCCATTGACTTGGGATTATGATTGTTACTTCTGTCACTGTAAGATATAACTTCCTGGAGCGATCATTAGGCCAGTTTTTTGCTTTACATAAAAGCATACTTCCCTAAATAGTATTGAGGCTCAGAATTCAGCTTCTAAGAACCATGCTCCAAACAACATTACTAGTTGTGTATAAGAGAAAGCTTGTTATTATGGTAAAGCTTACTTCTTATTACGGGTAAAAATTTTTTAACTGGCAAAAATGCGTTTAGTTCAAAAGTTTGCTCCCTTTCAGAATTAAGAATTTTTTTTAAAAAATCACTTTGAAACACAAATCATCATTAATCCTATGAAAAGATATTCAACCCTTTTGATATAAAAATGCAAATCAAATTAATAATGAGTTATATTTCATCTGTCAGATTGGCAAAGGCAGTGGATAATTCGGCTGATAAAGATACAGAGAAGCTGGCATACTCTTACGGACAGAGAGCTTTGAGAGTATTGTGTAACCATTCTGGGGCACAATTTGGCAATGTACATCACAAGTTCAAAAACATACGTGCCCTTTGTGCCAGTAATTCCCCTTCGGAGTTTGGGTCCTGAGGAAATTATTAGGCAAGTATACAGAGATGTCTATATACAGTGCTATTTATAAAACCAGTTTACTGAATTTATGAATTCAGTGGAGTACAAACATGATTGCCTGTTTCCTCTGTTGACTATCCCTTTTTCATTCCTCAAAGACATCAGATATCAGAAAGTCTGGTCTTATTGAAACTTAAAGCTCTTATCCAACTGAACAATTCCTTCTTCCTGTCTCAGCTTGGGCCATGGGAAGGGGCATTGTCTGCTCTTCCCTTCTTCCATATCCTATAATTTCTAGTGCTTGCCCTTTCCAATTGTTACAGATAGGAGTAGGAACTAGAGAAGAAAGGACAAATGTTTTTGTACTTAATGACAGTCAGAGATGCCCTCTTCATTGTAGGTGTCCAGACGCTTCCTCTCTCTGGAGGACCATGTGTAAGGTCTTCATGTGGTTCTTCCAATCCTTCTGTAGGTCCTGCCACCAGAGAAGTACACTCCTCCTCTGCCTCTTGCTTCCAGGGTCCTGATTGCTCAGCCTTCTTGTCAGTTATCAGTAACATGGCTTAAGCCTGACTGCCTTTCAAGATGTCCTACTGACCCAAAGAAAACTCATTCAACCTTGATATGCCAAAGTGATATTATAGGTCCCTCAACTTCTGACCATTTTTGGTCCAGCTCATTTGTCCCCAACCTTCCCTTTCCCTACTTCACCTGGTATGAGGGGCAGATGACTAACATCCGAAGTTGCCAGACTGAAAAATGAAATGCTGGTGTCCTTTCTTACTTGTATTTCTGATTTTACTACTTTGGCTAGATTGAGGAGCATCCAATCAGGACAGAAGCTCATGATGTCAGTGGTCCTCTGATCCTTAGATAGTAGGATGTTGGTAACAGGATAAGTTCTACTACCTCATAGAAATGCTACACATTTGTGTCTGGGGGTTTCCTTGGGGACTTATTCTAAGATGCTGAGATACCTTATGCCAATTGCTTTCAGTTTGGGCTTGTGTCCTTCATTCTGAGGCAACCAAACTGCCATTCGGTATCTTTTTAACATGGTAAAAGTGCAAACCAGAAATAACCCAAATATCAAAGAAGATTAGTTAAATAAATTATAGTACACCCATATAAGTAAATATCATTTGTTATAAATCATGATCCAACTCTGCATTTACTGACCTGAAAAGATATTGTTGATTTATTGCTAATTGAAAAATGTTAGTGTCCTCATGTTTCCGTCTATTCACATATATCTAATAGCCTGTTTCTGTCTATTCACATATATTATTGTTTAAATAGTGTGAAGTAACAGTTATCATTATAATAATCTAGGTCAGAGGTTGGCAAAGTACTTCCTGTGGGCTAAATATAAATAGGCAACCTGCTTCCTATTTTTGTAAATAAAGTTTTATTAGATCACAGCCATGTTGGTCACTGCTTTCCTGCTATAATGGCAAAGCTTAATAGTTGCAACAGAAACAGTATGACCTACAAAGCTTAATATATTTTTACCATCTGGTGCTTTACAGGAAAAGCTTATTTTAGGTGATGGAATCAAAGGTGATTTTTAAAAAATGTTTGTCTGACTTTATTTTCTACACTGAACAAATTTATTATATAACATATGTATCTGTTATTAAACCATTGAAACCCGGTTAGAAAAAGCTTTTCTTTTTCTAACCTTGTAAGTGGAATTATAAAAATTGGTTATAGCTTCCAAAGTTCTACTTCAAAATATAAGATCTACAATGTAGTTATAGTATTACTTTGATTGTTTTTTAAATTAAGACATATAGATGGACATCAGTCTTCTAGTTACCAACAGGATTAGTTTCTGAAAGCTGCTTCCAGAACCCCTGGCATGTTCTCTTAATCTTCTGTGTTAGCTTATTAGTTCTCTGAAGCTGTGTTTGAGGAATATAGTGCTAAGTTTGATGAACAGGTCGGTTAAACTGGGTAAAGTTTTGGAGTAAAAAATAGCTGTGATGAATAAGTTTTGAAGACTGATTTCCTTCATCTGGTTTATTGATTAGATATGAAAACAGTTCCAAAATGGGAGGTTTTCAAAATGCTTAGAACTTTTGAGAATAAGTAAATCAATGTGGAACCTTCCAGTACAGCTACTTTGAAGAATTAAATTTGCCTGGAGGCATAAATTACAGATATTTGTTATAAAGGGCAATTCTGATATAGCTAAGCAAATTTTGCTTCAAAGTCTTGTAGGATAAAACCTAAAGGTGTTTGAGTAATCAGAAAATAATGAAGGCAGTCAGAAGACCTGCTAATTAACACTAGGTGGGGGAATACTTGAAAATGGAATTCACATGAACCAGAAGTTCCAGATGACATGTATCTTTATTAAAAGAAACAGAAGTGGGGCACCTGGGTGGCTCAGTGGGTTAAAGCCTCTGCCTTCAGCTCAGGTCATGATCCCATGGTCCTGAGATCGAGCCCCACATCGGGCTCTCTCCTCAGCAGGGAGCCTGCTTCCCCCTCTCTGTCTCTCTGCCTACTTGTGATCTCTCTCTCTTTGTCAAATAAATAAATAAAATCTTAAAAAAAAAAGAAACAGAAGTAAACAGTACATTCATTAAACTTTCAAATACACAAAATAAGGAGGCTTTTTAAAAATGCCAAAAGAAATAATAACAAGATGGATTTTGATAACAATACAAAACAATTAATATGAGAAATTAAAAAAATTTGGCTTTGAAGCTTATAAATTTCTACATCTGGAAAGAATTCCAAAATTCAAATACATTATTGCATTGGTGATTTTAGAATCTGCTTTATTGACTACCTGGTATCAATCCAATGGCAGAATTCCCCGAATATGATGGAACCATTTACACATTTTCAAGGTCAAAATTTATCCCTGTATTCACAGAGATTACGACTCTGGCCTATCTAGAGGATAAAAAGTAAAACATAATTTATGTAAACATACCATATCTCTTAATATTTTTAAAGGAAAACGGCCTACCTTGTTATCCATCTTACGAGTTTTAAGATATTGTCCACCTTCTGATTCAACTCACCTTTATAGTAATATCTCTCATTACACTTCTTGCCATCACCTATGCTGAGCTAGCAGGTATTCAACAAGCAACCCCCAAGCTTTCTAACACCTAAGCATTTCCTCATGTTTCCACCTCCAACCGTTCACTTCCTACTCCTCACCTCCTCCTATGCTTCTCTAAATCTGACCTTCAAAACCTGGCCAAAATATAACTTCGTTTATGAAGAATGTCTCTTTTTTCCTAACCAGAATTAATCATTTCCTCCTCCATGCTCCCATGCCTCTTACCAGTTTCTGACATAAATTAGAGATCTCTGAGTGACTATCTCATTTTCCCTGCTATACTTCTATTTTCTTAGTCTATACCTACTTTATTCACTATTCTCTTCCGTGTCTAGCACATTGTCAGCAACTAGCATCTTGTTAATATGCATTTGTTAATGAATAAATGACCTCTTTTGAAAAGGAGATATGGAAAGGAAATGTTTAATTTTTCTTAAAGAAACAGGAATAGAGAGAAAAAGATAATTCTGTCCATCTTCTCTGAATCAGATGATTATTGAATAGGCTAGATATTTTCATTTAAGGCAAATATGCTTTAAAACTAAAGAAAGCAACAGCGTTACCACATCTGCAGTTACTACTGTATGTCTTTTATAATGTTAATGCCATATGAAGTCCACCCTTTGTACAGGAAGATGAATATACTACCCAGTGAACAGTTAGAGAAAACATCATACTCATTTATGCTACCTACTAATCTGCGGGACGTTACTCAATTTTGAGGAGCCTGAGTTTTTTCATCTTTAAGATGGGAATAATTATTTTCAATCTTACCTATTTCACAAGTTTGTTTTGAGAGATAATAAGATAATGTAAGTGATCGCACTTTGTAAATTATAACATTCTATATAAATATAAGAGGGTATGAGGGAGATCAATATAAGAGACAATAAAATAAATACAAACAAGAGAGAGAATGAGTAAATGACTAAAACAGGTCAGATTCTTTAGGTGAAATTTATTTGAAACCTCTATGAAATGCCTGAAGCAAAGATTTTGCTATGTAATAACTTGAATTCCATCACAAAAAACTCAGTAATTCCATAGGTGCAAATGTTAGGATTACTGAATTATTTCACTGCTCTGTGAGTTCTATAATACTGTAAAAACACTCTGAAGGAACCTTATAGATGAGAGAGTTCCAAGCCTTAAACAATCTTCAATCTAATTTACTTACTGTTACCATTTAGGAAGACTGATTGTATTTCCTTCTCTCTTACTACGAAGGTCAGTTTAGTAAAAGTATAAGATCTTTTCCATCATACTTCATGGCACCCTGAAGTTTTAATAAACTTGTTGAAAAGGAATATACATTGTGAGACCCAGGGATAAAAAAGGAACCTAAGCATTTACTTATTCCAAACACCATCCAGATCTGGAATTCATCTGTAGAACCCCTGCTAGTCTTGACCTGGATGTACCCAGTGCAGGGAAAGGAATGGAAATCAACTGTTGATCCTGAAATCAAACTGGTAGAAATATGATCTCCCACTATTTTTGATGCATATCAAACCTTTGGCTTTGCCCCATCTACAGAAAAGACACACACTATTGTGTTGCTGTACCCCTACTCTTTCCCTCTTGGTGATCCAGGCCCATGGTACACAGATCTAAATTAGCTAGGACAATTAATAAATAAATACATTTTCAGTTTTAATTTCCTTCCCCTCTTAATAAGAGTTTATCAACACATCAATAGACATTTTCTGAGAGCACCAGCTCTACTCAACTTAAATGTGTGATGGCTTTGGCTGTTGCCTAAGAAGTTCCAGTTTCTTTCCCAAAGGACCACTGAACAGAACCTGTCTTGAATAGCAAATGGACCCTGAAGAGTGAAATTCTGTTAAAGTCACGCTGAGCCTTCTTATAGCTTGCAACATGGGCCTTGAGAATTAGAAGCATTTAGGAGTTACATGATCAAAATGCCAAGATGTCTATAATTGATTTGGCTAATCCTCATATTGTGCTTATGGTTAATGTCATTACTTAAAACTTAAAATTTTAGGAGTGCCTGGCTGGTTCAACTGTTAGAGCATGTGACTCTTGATCTCAGGTTTGTGAGTTTGAGCCCCATGTTGGGGGTAGAGTTTATCAAAAAACAAAACAAAACAAAAAAACACCTTAGAATTTAGACTGGCGGGCATAAGTATAATGCATGAAATCTTTGCATCTTGTATTTTAATTACATTGCTTTGCCATTCAAAGAGCAGCAAAAGCTTAACTAACCATAACCAAAATTAACCATGTTTTTTCCCTCACCTCCCCAAACCCCAAAGTTAAAATGCTAACCTGGTATAAAAATTGAATTTTAACTTTATATTCATGTCATAATGAAAGCATGAATAGTCAAATGAAACTACCATTGATGAATGACTTATTTCACATTACCAACATATCATGTACTCGTATTGGAAAGAAGTTAGTTTTCCTCTACATTAAAAACTTCCCTGGAGCATAATTTACAACTCAAGGATCTCAGAAAATTACCTGCTACCAGTGGGAGGAAAAAAAGTCATTTTTCATAAGTCATCATAATCTTGGGGTGAGGTGATATTGGAAACTGATGGCATGGAGTTCTTTTTCAATCAAGTTCAGTGAACTAAAATCTGTGCTGGAGATTAAAACTATATACGGAAATCCATTTTCTATCTTTAATTCCTCTATGTCAATATTCCATGTGTTGATACGATATATGAAGCTTCAATATGATCTCTCTGCATCTCTCTTAGAAGACAAAGGGAAGCTAAAAGTCAACAGTTGCAGTCAGCCATCAGGCTCCGAAGGGGGCTCCTATCTCCTCAAATCTGGCACAGCACCCTTGCCACCTGGAGCAGCCACTTCTCCCTCGAAGAGCACAAATGGAGCTCCTGGTACTGTTTCTGAATCAGAAGAAGAAAAAGCCAAAAAACTACTGTATTGTTCACTATGCAAAGTGGCCGTGAACTCCCTGTCACAGCTAGAGGCACACAACACAGGTTAGCAGCTATCACTTGATTTTAAATAGTGTTTATAGCAAAACCCAACTTTTCCCGCAGAATACCATATCTTTTGTTGTTCAAATGTTAGGTTTGTTCATTGTTTTCTCTGCTTTTTTGATTCAAAGGAGTGATTTTAAGAAAAGTATGACATAATAATTTTGGAAGGAGCAAGGCAAAAGTTTAAAGCAAATTGGAGATAAAACTTGCTCTGTTCTTGATTTTCTCAAAAGCATCTAATATTTCCCAAAACTCATTACGATGAAGTGACAGAGATGAAGACAAATATCTATGCACAATATTCACTGCAACACACTTAGAAGAAAAGGGAAACAATTTAAAAGTCGCTCAGTAGGGTAATGTCGAATACATTATAGTAACCCAACAGAGAGAATATATTACTCAGTCACTAAAGTCTAATTATTTTAAAAAGTATATGATTTGCTGTGAAATTTTCAGCGTATATAGCTAGTATGATTCCAATTTTGAAAACATGTATATTTTTAGTATATAGACAAAATAAAACCTGAAAAAAAATGATAACCATGGTTATCTCTGAGTGGTGAAAATACAGGGTAATCTTTATTTTTTTATGCTTCTCTATATTTTACATATTTTCTTCATAATATACTCATCTTTTCCCCCTTTTTACACAAAAATGTGTTGAATAATCAGCCCGATTGTTTATAATAAATAAAAAGTGTTTATAAGCAGCATTAAAATGATTTTTTTTAAAGCAATGAGAAATTCAGCCTGAAGATAAACTTCTCAAGGATAAGAAAACACAGAGCTATACATATATTCTATTCGGTTCTTAAATAGCTACTTACTTATTATATGTCTCTTGCTGCTTTAGGTTCTAAACACAAGACCATGGTTGAAGCTCGTAACGGAGCTGGTCCAATTAAGTCCTATCCTAGACCTGGATCAAGGTTAAAGATGCAGAATGGGAGTAAGGGCTCAGGACTTCAGAACAAGACATTTCATTGTGAGATCTGTGATGTTCATGTTAATTCAGAAATTCAGCTCAAGCAGGTAATGTATCTTGAATTAGTATTCACTGATGTTTGGGTCACCACTGGCTTGTGTATCTAATCTATATAATGGTTCCCACTATGCTCACAGATAAATTTGCTAATCTTTCTACAATGTATACAATATATGATGTGCAGGTGCTATGGAAGAAAAAGTTAGTACCAAATACTTGTGCACCTTTATTATACGTCAGATCTGGGCTAGGTGAGCACAGCATTCAACCTGGAGTTTGTAGTCAGTCGAGCAGGAACTTCTGGAAGACAAGATGTTCAGCCAGTCTTTCAAAGACCAAAATCTGGTTGGGGAGACAGACTCATCAGTCACGATGGTAAAAACAGGCCAAACAGGGTAAGTACTTCAGAGAAAGGAAAGGAAGAGAAGCATTACAGCTGAGTGGGGAGCAAGTCTGAATGTTGAGAGCAAGGTGGTCATACCCTCACCGCCTTGGAACTGCGGACCCAGAACTGGGAATGGAGCAACCCACTACCTCTATTTAGGAAATACATTTTACATGGAATAAAGCTCACATTTAGATTCAGCTAATGCATCCAACCTTTTTCAGCACATTTCTAGCCGAAGGCATAAGGATCGAGTTGCAGGGAAACCACTGAAGCCGAAATACAGCCCTTACAACAAACTCCAGCGGAGTCCAAGCATTTTAGCAGTAAGTTCACCTCACCTGCTCACCTGTTTTGTGGGTCCACCTTAAGGACTGTGGGTTAGGAGGGCCTGGGGACTAACTGGCCCTGAAAGGTTTTGAATTTCAATAGCCCTCATAGAAGTTTAGAAGGAACTGCTTAGTAGTCCCTGCTATAGGTCAATTTGAAGGAAGCTGCTTTAGAGAAGAGAAACTGAACCTCTCTAAGAGGTAATACCTTACTCTTTACCAGGACCTTTTCAAAAGACTACCTTCTTTAACATATAAAGAAAAATAAAGGCTCAGGAACAAAGACAAGTAATCCTGAGGAATCCTGGAATGTGTTGAACCTGGGAAGAGGGCTTGCCTTCCTAAAACAGAACTCCATCCATTTAATACCCTTCCTTCTAGAGACTCTCCCTCTCCTCCCTCCTCCACTCTCCTTTCACCCCCCTTCTCCAGAAAGTAAAGTGGGTGTTTGTATTACTGTCTCTTAACCCGTCTAGCAGGCATGTTGGTATTCAGCCTGTCCTACCTGCTCTCAGTATGTGCTGTTTTCAGTTTCTTTGCAAAAATACCCAGGGGCGCCAGCAATAGATGTCATGTAAATACCCAGATGGATGGATTTCATAATCTCCCTGGGACTTAGCCCAGTGTGGCATTCCATTTGAGGTTGAAGCGGGATTGGCCGGCTGGAGGCGATGCTCCCAGCTTCTGCAAAGCCTCCATCTGATGCTGCAAGCAGGTGTTACCTGCATTAAACAAATCCATTGTGCAAAGCGTCTCCTGATTGCAAAAGAGAGAAATTAGGGATTGATTTCTTACTTCACAGGAAGATTCCACCTCGGGATTCCTTTAAAAAGAGAACGTTTCGGGGCGCCTGGGTGGCTCAGTGGGTTAAAGCCTCTGCCTTCCGCTCAGTTCATGATCCCAGGGTCCTGGCATCGAGCCCCACATCGGGCTCTGTGCTCAGCAGGGAGCCTGCTTCCTCCTCTCTCTCTCTCTCTCTCTCTCTCTTTAAAAAAAAAAAAAAAGAACGTTTCTAGCACACTTACGATCATTCCCAACGACAGAAATGTGAGTTAGCTGCAGTCTTTCAGGGAATACTCTTGAAGTGGCCAGAGAGACAGGAGCACACTGACTTTGTTTTCATGCCGCTTACCAGGGCCCTAACGTCCCGAACTCGTTACCTCACCCAGCGCGGCTCTTCAGAGAGAAGGTGGAGGTCAGGCATCCCCCGCCCCCTCCCCCGCCGCCCCCACGCCCAGAAAACCTCTCCCTACGCTGCACTGTGGGTTAGGAGTAGTCAGAATTTTAAATTGAGCTCCGTTATCTAAGCAGGAAACCCTCGGGTACGTTGGCGCAAAATAGCTTTAGTATCTATTTAGAGAGGCTCCCCCACCCCACCCCCCACCGCGTCCTAGTCCCCAGGGGTGAAGACCCCCCGAAAAAGAGTTGACACGGAAACAAATCAAAGCAAAGGTATGCCACGAGCCTCTGAGAACCAGCTCTGTGAAAATAATTTCTTGACTTCGGAGAGGCACGATCTTGTAAAAGCTGACTTCTGAGCGCGCGTGTCGCGAAAAGATGTCCGCGGTGCTTATTCAAAACCCTCTCCCCGCCCCGCCCCCGGTTCTCTCCCTCCGTCAGGCAAAACTTGCATTCCAGAAAGACATGATGAAGCCTTTGGCCCCGGCCTTCCTGTCCTCGCCCCTGGCGGCGGCGGCGGCGGTGTCGTCCGCGCTCTCGCTGCCGCCCCGGCCGTCCACGTCGCTCTTCCAGGCGCCAGGCATCCCCCCCGCGCTGCTGCGGCCCGGCCACGGGCCCATCCGCGCCACGCCCGCCTCCATCCTCTTCGCGCCCTACTGACGGCCGGCGCGCGGGAGCCAGGCCCGCGGGGTGCGGTGGCGGGAGCCTTCGGTGTTGTGGCCCCACACCTGCCCCGCCACCACAGGCGGCGCACCACCCCAGCCCCGACTCCAAAGACTAGCAGCTCACTAGGCTCAAGAGTGCTTTTAGGGACGGCTCCGGCTCCCACCGTTAGGGACCCGAGCAGCCCAGGCTTTACCCCCGCCCCTCCCCCACTCGATCTGTGTCTCTGAGATAATTGGTTTCTTGCAAATGTATCGGCCAGAAAACAAAGCAAAACAATGTATCTATATACCATTCGCCGACTCCTGTCCATGGGTGGTCAGAAAACAAAGCAAAACAATGTATCTATATACCATTCGCCGACTCCTGTCCATGGGTGTGATCTGGCTTAGAAACGATAAGGAATATTTTCCTGACAGACTTGAAAACTAGGGTCTTCCTCACACGTCTGTAAATAACTCTGGAATCCAACGGGGCACATTCTAGTGCGGAACAAAACTAGATGAACACAAGTACTTACTTGTGGATACCATCTTACCAACGGATCACAACGTTTTCTTTTCTGGTGTACTATTGTCGACAGGGATTGTGTACTGTTTTAGACCCAAGTACTGTTGTATCCTGTGTAGTACTAGTTCTGTATCTCTTGTCTGAATTCAACATTTTTAGTTGCTGTGTAAATGTTAGGAAGCAAAGTAGCTTTCAGTTTTCTCTTTAAGAGAACAAAAGATAATGTGTTTTCTTTATTTCACATTTTATTTGGTGATATTTAAAAGAACTAGAAAGCCATATAACATAGCTATAATGACTACCTGTTTGCTACTTTTGTTTAACTTATTTTGTAGCTTCCTCACTAGTTTGAGTTGCTAAGCAAATGTATACAACCAGAAAAAAGAGCTCCCTCGGTTGCACATTCTTGCACCTCTTGTGCATATTCTGCAAGGAGACAATGAATCCATGTATTTCTACATTATTATCTTCTTCATTTTTAACCTGTTTTCATTTGTAATGATGCTACATAATTTTGTGGCTCCCTAATGCAATAATGTACAGAAGATTAAAAAAATTTATAATTGAACAATTTGTCTTTCTGTTCACCGAATATGTTGCAGGTCATGCTCCCATGCCCCCCTTTCTAAACTGGTATCAACAAGACTGGAATGTTTGTGGTATCAGGGGCAAGAGATATCATAAAACAAAATAGAGTGAACTCTTTTAGAGCATCTATATCTGCAATCTGTAAATGGTAAAATGTCTGTGTATTTTTTTAAATGTACCTTTTCAATAAAAGTACAAAAAGTAAAACTCTGTGTTTTCAAAGTTATTTTCTCCTGAGACACCTTCAATTTGAAATCATCTGATGAACGATTTTCAGTAGGTGCAGAGATTGCTCCTTACATATTTAGCATTTTCAGCTCTTATTTGAAGCATTTTCATTTGTCATGTTTATTCATTACTGTTCACAGCATCTGCATGAGGCAAGACTTTACTGCTCTTTTCCCTCTGAATCCCTAAGAAGTCGGGCCAAGTTGTGAGTGTAGCCCTAAGTCACAGTAGTAGCCTGATAAAAATTTGTGACTCTTGATTTTTTTTTTTTAATTTGCTGTAAGTCTTCTAAATCCCTAGCCCATCTTTCTTTTGTGTCTGAGGCATTAATGATCTTTTATTCCACTCCTCCCCTTCACCTTTTCTAGTCAGCCCACCCCTTTTTTCTTCCACTTCATTCTCTTTTTAAGTGTAAAGATCAATACATCACTATTTGTTCTGGTTATCTACTTAATGAACTCCTTCAAAACTTAATGGCTTAAAATAACTACCATCTTATTCTATCATGATTTCAGGGGTCAAGAATTCCAACCAGGCTTGGCTGGGCTCTTCTATTGGAAGAGGCATCAATATGAAGTCCCTTGGTAATACTTGGGGAGCAGCAGTGTCTGGAGGCCCAAGATGGCTTCACTCACACGTGTGCCTGGATGGAGATGGTGGCTGGAAGGCCGAACTCTACACATGGCCTGTCCAGCTACATGGTCTTATGCAATGACACAGTAACTCAGGGCTCCCAGAGAGAGAGAGCATTTCAAGAGGCCTGGGTGGAAGTCAAAAAAACTTCTTATAAAATTGTCCCAGCATGTCACTTACACTGCGTCCTACTGATCAGCAAGTTACTAAGGGCAATCCAGATTCGAGGGGAAGGAAAGTATTCACTTTTCAACGTAAAAAAGAGCAAAGAATTTGTGGCCATCTTTAATCTAACACTCTGTTACAAACTTTGAGTGGTAACAAAGCTATGACAGAGCCCCTTTTCTCCCACCGTAAGCCCACCCCATGCTAATTCTTTAAATGAGAAGAATGCAGGGGGCGGGGGGGGACCTAAAACCTCATTTCTAAGACGTTAAGGCCAGTGGATGGCAGTGCAGCTGTGCTCCGTGGCAATAGGCTTCCATTATCAAAGAGGTTATCCAACTATTTGAAAATTGTTGATCTTAATACTCTAGGTATATAATCAGGTCAGTGTTAGAGTCTATTAAAATTCCAATTAGATATTCAGAATTTGTTTGCTTGTTTTAATATGAGTCATTCCACTCTATACTAGTAACACTAAACCTTGGTTGAACCTTCGGACATGGCTTAGAAATACCACGTGCCGAAAGAAATGTGTTTCCATATAACACTTTGGAGAAGTTTTTATTATTATTATTATTATTATGAACTCCAAAGGCGATTATATTTCATTTCTCTTGTATATCCTCTATCTCATTAATGTTCACTGCCATCCTCAAAAATTTTTAAATGTCAGTATTTAAATAGACCCAGGAATCTGCTGATTAGATTTATAGTTTAAGATTTTGAAAAATCACCTCAGGGAAGAAGTACAAATGAATAGCAATTAATTAAAATGCATGCCTCCAAAAGTAGCCATGGGTAGCTTCAAGTAATGATATATACAACACTATCAAACAGATATAGCTTGCGCACCCTCATTCCGAGGTAGCACAGTGGGTCAGTCCTAAGCAGATGTGTGTATTTGAACTAATAGCTCTTCCTGTGGCATTTTTAGTGAGGAAAGGCTACCACTCTACTTCTCCACTTATTGGGAAAGTTAAAAATGTGCTGTTTACTCTGACACAGTCCAACTCTGGTCTCTGCAGAGTATAAAAATAGATGTCAGATAGGATTTCCAGATAAAATATAAAACACCTAAACAAATTTGAATTTCAGGTCAACAGTGAATAATTTTTAATAGAATATTTTAATAATTTTAGTAAGATATTGCACATGGTATAAGTATGTCCCAGAAATAAGTATGCAATATTTGGGATGTACTTATACTAAATATGTGTTGTTTATCTGAAATTCACATTTAAGCCTGTATTTTTACTTGCTATATCAGGTAACCCTTGTCTCAGGAGCATTCCTCTTCATCTCAAGTACCATGATTCTTCAGGAAAGAAGTGTCCTCTTGGGTATTCACAACTAAATAACGTGATTTTAAAGGCACATTGTTAAAAGCACTCACAAATAGAGGATGAAACTTGCAGTAAATAAAAGTCAATGATATATTGACATTGGATAGGACCAGGCATGGGAAAAATGTAGTTACAGGTACCCCTTACTGACAGCCACACTGAGAGCTGCTTAAAACTAAACTATTGTAAAAGCAAAAAACAGAATTTTCATTTGTATTATGCACCGAACATACCACCCCTGGTTTGCTCCATCTCTGCCCTAAGAGAATTCCTATATTCTGGAGCAGAAATGGTTACATTTCTGTAGAATTTTTCTCTCAGA
>PISX010015920.1:0-22323 GCA_004024625.1 Mellivora capensis
CATGAGTTATAAGGATGTTGGTTATAAGTTCAATGGACGAATTCATGATATGTACTAAACAAGGTGTCTTTAAACACAAACACACATGACACAAAGGTGTGTATTGATCAGTTGGTGAAAATGCTGTGACCAGAGCCTGGCAGAAACCTATCCCTGTATTTCCTCCAGCAGCAATGGCCCAGTATTTGCTAATTCAATGTTCACAGCAACTGTATAAAACAACTACCACAGGTCATGAGCATCACCTGTATCTGGTTCTGTGAAGTCTTTTTTTAAATGCTATAATGTGATCTGAAGTATTATTATTTTGTCTCTTTAGGGTGCCTGTTATTCTCCAGTGGTTCTCTCTGGCTTTTAGATATCTTCTGATTAGGTGTAAAGTTTCCCTTCCCATTCAGTGGGCTCAACTTCACCCAAAGGGTACCTTAGCATTGACTCCCAAAGATAAGAAAGGTACCTTGGCCTCTGCTATACTAATCATCTACAAAATGATAAAAGGGACTTAGCTTACATGTTCAATTCCAATAAAGCTGCTCTGAAACCAGAAAAGTCAATGGGTCTTTCCAAGAATACTTCCCCCCACCACCGAATCTTTGGGTGTGTGTGTGTGGCAAGGGTGTCCAAGATCTCCACAAGTCCATACACTGTAGTGCTGCCATGGTTCTCTCCATTCATTTCCAGGCTCTCATCTGACCTAGGGAGAAGAGATCCTTAAGCAGCATTTTCTGTCTTGACTTCTCCATGTCCCAAAGCCTTGCTTACCCTTGCCAGGCCTCTGGTGTCTAGGGACACCACATTTAAAGGGGTGGTTGGCAGTAGGAGTTGATAAGGGGATGAAAATAGGTGACAAAGTTGCCATTTTTCTAGAATTGGATTCTAAAAAGTATTATACATCAGTGAATGCCACCAGATTTGATGATCACAGTCTTTCTCTACAAGTTAATGATTTACAAGTCTTGAAATTGAACTAAATACAACCATATCCCTCCTACTCCACATTGTCATGGGAGACTTCCCTCCCACAGTGGTTGTTGTCTCATGCACTGCTGTTAATAATGCATAGGCAGATTGGTTTATCTCTTTTTTATTTATTGGCTAGTTGCTTGCATCACATGGAGGCAGTTGAACTCTGTAGTTATGAGCGTGGAAGGGAAGGGTTCTCCATAAATGCCATATGTTTTACCAACACTGCTTCAGATGAGACTTGCCCATGAGATTTTGATCCTGCACTTGTGATAATAATTCTATTATCATACAGTCTATTGTTTTTCAGAATGAGGAAATGAACATTCATTTTCTGGCCCACTAATTCTTGTTAACACACCCAAAATTAATAGTTTCTCCTATTGTACACATACTTTCTATTTGGGGTGGTCCACTTCAAGCAGTTCCCACTAACAGCTTTTATATCCACTTGGCTGTACAATTTTAACTGATATCAGTGTGGGCACACGTTGCCACCTGTTTCATAGTATATTTTTATGACTTTTTTTAAATGAATGAACATATCCAAATGTATAAATCTTTTTTCTCCTTTTTAAAATTTTTTAAATTTAATTTTATTTTTTCAGTGTTTCAAGATTATTCATGAAAGACTTTGTTTTAGAAAATGTTTGTTTCATTTAAGCATAGTTCTTATAACTCATTATTTTTGTAAATTCTCTAATTAACTCTATGTGGCCCTAACTTCCATATCATGTATCTTTAATAGTTATATACAGAATTCAAAAATTTCTGGAACATAATTATATATAAGTTAAATCTGCATTTTGTTAAATATTCATTAATTATGTTGAAATGTATTCTAGGGACTAAGTATTTGATACCATAACAAGAGCATGGGACTTAAAAGCAAAAGGTTTAGGTTTAAATTTCTCTACTGCTGAGAAGTTAGTTGGTTCTTTATCTGTGTGGCTCTAAGTACTTTAGTTAACCTCCATGAACTTTGATCTCCTTTTAAGTGAGGATGAAAGCGTCAATCTTACAGAGTTCCCATAGTGAGTGAAGACTAAGAAAATGGCTGACTCACCACAAATACTCAATGAAATGTTCGCTGAATTTGAAACCAGGGAGAAAAGTCTTCTACATATAATGAGTAATATCAATACTTTTCAAGGAGAAAGTTTAATTTTCCTAAGTAAATGAGCAAGTCCTTTGAACCATTTAAAGAAACCCAGTTTGCAGCTGAAGTGTTAGTTTACAAACTAACACATTCCTAAAAACACATTCCTGTTTTTATCCATAGCATTATGTCTGCCTTATCTCTGTTTCAGGAAGATTTCTTAATTCATTTTCCTATTTCCTATAACTGTGTTTATTCTAAATTGTGTAATAGCTATGCTTGAAAATAGTCCTAGAATTTAGGCCTTTTGCTAAATTAGATTTTCCTTTGCCTCAAATTGGGGATCCCTGACTATTAAAATCCTTAAAAAAAAAAAAAAAAAAAGCAGAAAAACTTCACCTGAGAATCAGGAGTCTAGGGGAAATATTCCAATACTCCATAACAGAGGATAAATGAAATACGTATATATCATGTACAGTGCTAGTTAGAGACAGATGGGACACCCAAAGCAGTAGTTAAAGAGAACTTAATGACATGATATCACTATTCATAGAGAGGTGGACAGCGTGAAGAAACCCAAAGGATGGAGAAGCATCCAGATAAGCGATAGCAGAATCCTTAACCATGCAAGGCTCTAAAGGGGTGTGGGAGGGATCTGTCTATAAAAAACAGCTTCCAGACAAGTAATGTGGTCACAGGCAGAGAAATGTGACCTGGTGGAGGGGAACAAGGAGAAGCTCTTGCCCTCTGATGTCTGCCGTTCTTGGAAGCAAATGCAACAGGGCGTGGGAGGGTAAGAGAGCCTGGGTGAAGAACCCTATGGAGTATGGAGCAGAAAACACTGAGAATGCAGTGAACAACACAAGGAGAACCACCAGTGCAGGAGGAGACAAACCCCAATGGCTTCTGAACGTGGAAACTTCAGTATCCCTAAGCTGGTAATGGGTGAAAGAATGACAATATTTGGTGAGGGGAACAGGTGTTATTACACTTTTCTATACTGCTAGAGAGAGGATGGATTGAGCCAGCTTTTTCTGGAAAGCAACTTAACAGCACATGGGAGACATCTTAAAAATTTGCATTTCTTTTGACCTAAATTTATCCTAGAAAAATTTAATCTATAGAAATACTTGAAACATAGTCTAAGAAAATAATCACACAACTTCACAAACATGAATACACAGGAAAATTTATCACATCAACCATTATAATACCAAAACTTGAAAGAAATCTAAATGTATAGTAATTGGTATTATCTAATGATCATATATGTGTATGTATATGCATATATAT
The DNA here is from genome assembly GCA_004024625.1 of Mellivora capensis. Taxonomy (NCBI): domain Eukaryota; kingdom Metazoa; phylum Chordata; class Mammalia; order Carnivora; family Mustelidae; genus Mellivora; species Mellivora capensis. The sequence goes on from PISX010015920.1 coordinate 3,356, forward strand.
TTAAGATGTTTATAACTATATAAATATATTTAATAGGGCATATTATGGCAAACACTGAGAAAGATATTATAAATCAACACTTATTTTCATAGAAAAAGACTCACAATATACTGCTAAATGTAAAAAAGTAGATCGACAAAATATTCCTAGTTTGTAGACAAGCTGGAGTCAGAGGTAAAGGGATTTCTCAAGCTCACACAGTCAGAAAGAGAAAGGACTAAGGTTTCAAACCAAGCTTAAGCAATACCCTTAAGCAGGAGTCATGTGCTTTCCACTATGAATGACTGCCTTTCAGCAAGTTCTTCATGATCCACTTTTGGGAAAGAGGCTTTAAGACTACCTAGAAATTAAACAAGAGTCTCTTGGGTGGATGGGTAGGGTCTGTGGAGTCTCGTTAGCATCTGATTCTCGTCTCAGTTATTTCTCAACCTGTGAGAAATAACCTCAATAACCTCAACCTCAAGCTGTGCGCAAGTTCTAGAAACATATGGATCCTGTCATCCTGAATGCATTTCAAAAGCAAGAGGTGTGGGAGAGAATATGGAGAGGGGAGGGAGCAGAAGAGAAGAAAAAGGAAGACGGGGGGAGAGGTTTGCAGGGAGAGGAGAACCGCCTATGTCAAGAGTTCTTTGAGCACCTGCCACCTACCAGTCCTGGTTAGGGACGTTGGTACCTGAGGTAGACATGCCTGGCCCCATGGTCGAGTGGGCTCTCTTAACCCACAGTACAGTTGTAATCACTGTACTAGTTTGCTAGGGCTGCTGGGATACAGTACCACAGACTAAGTGGCTTGAACAGCAGAATTTGATTACATCACACTTCTGGAGGCTGCAACCACGTGATCAAGATGTCCGAAGGTTTTGTTCCCATGCCTCTCTCTTAGCTTTTGGTGTTTTTCTGGCAATCTGTGGTGTTCTTTGGCTTATAGAAGAGCCTCCTCCACCATCTCTGCCTTCACTTTCCCATGGTTTTCTCCCTGCATCTGTATCTGTGTCTAAATTTCCCCCTCCTTATAAGGACACCAGCCGTACTGAATTAGGTCCACCCTAATGAACTCAACCTCCAAATTAGGTCACATGATGAAGTCCTGGGGGTTGGGGCTTCAACATACAGATCTGGGGTGAGGGAGGAACACAATTCAACTCACAACAATCACAAGTGGAGATCACTGGTGGAAATACTTGGATGGGCATTTATAAAGCCTCCCTGAGGAGATGACATTGAACCAAACTCTGAAGGAGTAAATCAAGGCCACTTTGGAAAGACACAGAAGCACATTTTAGGCAGAAGGAAGAGCATCCATGAAAGAGACAGCAGTCAGGAGAGATCTTGGCCTGCTTAAGAAACTCTGAAAACAGGCAGCTGGGCTGGCCCAGAGAACAGAAGAATGTGCCAGATGAGATCCTAGTGGTAGCAGGGACAGACCATTCCCAACTCTGGAGGCCACAATGAGAAGAATATATTCTGTTCAAAATGCAGCAGGACCTTAAGTGCCAAGGCTCTGGCACACCCGCCTGGCGAACTCCATCCTTGTCCTGCTCTCTCCCTGGGGCCTTGAGGCAGCCCTGGCTCCCCACCCTCTAGCAACACAGCATCCTTGCCTTCTTATTGCCTTTCACTCGCTCTCCATGCCCCACTCAGTTCATTTCCATGAGAAATAACATGGGACCTTATCTGCCTTGCTCTCTGTTGTACATTTAAGCGCCTTGCCCATTGCTGGCCTGAAGGAAGTATTTAGTGGATTTGTATGAATTAAATTAAAAGACACTTTCCAACCCTGGCTCTGACACTGTGGATCGGTTTCCTTTTTCAGCAACCATTTCCTAAGCTATTAAATAAAAGGGTCCTGTACCAGCCAAGAACTTATATTCTGGGTTCAGACTATCAGGTTCACACCATCTCTGTTACACATTTGGTATGAAATGTCATGAGAATCCTCAACCTTTCTGTGTTATTTGGTTCATCAGTGAAAGGGGGATGTTCTTGGTACCTAACTTACAGGAAATTAACTGAATTAATACACACAAATCACTTAGTGTCCTGTACATAGTTAAGTGCTGGCAGTCATCATCATTATTAATGAAATTGCTCTTGGAAATTCATTAAATTCATCTAAACCAGGTTGTGTTCATAAATGACCAAGATAAATGGTTTAATAAGATGGTTAATAAGATAATTGCACAGATCAATTTGTTCATGAAACAGTCCTCACATACATCCCCACACACTCTCCATGGGCCCTCTTCCCTCCAAGTTGGAGAGCTGTGCATCAAGATGTTCCCATGGACCCCATGGACTCATGTGTGTGGGTCTGGCCTATGCACACTTATCATCAGGTGGCAGACAGAAGGCACTAGTCCCTCTAAGTGCCATGGGTCATTGCTTCATTTTATCAGTGGGCTTTATCAGTGGACATACATCTTTTTGAACTATAACTTCTATTCTGTTTTTTTTATTTCAAAAGAAATATTGAGTATGAATGTGTGTGGTGGGTATTATGGAGGGCACCCATTGCATGGAGCACTGGGTGTGGTGTAAAACTATGAATCCTGTTACGCTGAAAAGAAATTAAAAAAATATTTTAAAGAATTGTTTTTTTTTATTTCAAAAGAAATATTGAGTATGAATGTGTGTGAAGTTTAAGGACTGAAAGTTAAAAACCAATACAGAGCTTTATTCTGATCATCCATGGAGTCAATAAACATGTATTGAAGACCAAGTGAATAATGGTCACTGAGCTCAGGGCTGAAACACTCACCATCACTGAATAGCTATCTGTCTCTATCAATGTATCTATATTGACTTATTACCTACTTGCCTACCCAGATAGCTAGTGAGCAAGCTATCCCCTGCCTCATTCAACAAATGATTGAGGTATTAATCCACCTTTAGCTTTAAAGCCCTCCAGTGAAGAAAGTACTATTATTATCCATTTTACACATGAGAAAATAAAACCACTTGGAAATTAACTTTCATTTTTCAGTTCTTACTAAAATATTTATAAAATTTAGAACCAGACAGTGCATAATGTTGATAAATACCTTTGTGATGGCCTTCGTGTGTATTTCTGAACTTCTTTCCAAAAAATCTGCACCCTGAACCAGCCAGAATATGATTCGTGATGGAGCTCCACATACTTGGCTGATCAAGATCTCTGATATCCCATTAGCAACCCGCGTGATACTTGACAGGTTTGAATGATAGCAGGCTATGTTCAAAAGAATGGAAATTATATTGGAGAGTGTCTCTTGTCCTCACTTTCCTAAAATCCTAGTGATTACGACTATTATTTTGGAGCCCTGGACATGGGTCCAGCTGGGAATAAAAGCAGTATTTCTGAAGCTGTAAATGAAAACTGGAGGCTGTGTGTTTGAAAGAAATTTACAAATAGGTGGACAGTGGACTCCAATTATACATCTGATACACTTAGGGAACTGTATTCCTGGGTTCACCCTCATGCCTTTAAATAGCCTTGTGTCTCTCACACAGACTCTACAATGGAGCACTGAGCCTCCCTCTACCTTTCCCTTTCTGAGGCAGTACCTGAAGGGTGTAGTTGGAGGCCAGAAAGATCTTCTCTGAGCCAAGTTAGCATAATATTAACCATGATCCTGTGGGTGCCACTATGGAAAGAAAAGCCAATGAGCACCCATTTGCAAGTGTGGGAAGTAGCTGGCTGAGAAAGATGAAGACCAGGTGTGTCGAAGTGTTTACTGAAACCTGTTTCATCATGGTGTCATTGGGACTTTAAAAGATGCTATTAAAATCGTTGCTTCAGAAAGATACCAGTTCTGTTTTTACTCAGCCACTCTTGTTCTGAAATTGTCCCTTGGTGAGGTTTTCTTCAATTAAATCCCTTAATCCCTTGGGTGTGACTTCCTGCTGGGACACTGAGCAATACAAAGTCCACATCCGTGTGGTGGAATGACCGCGACTGAGTGGACAATGGGGCAAAACTCTTGTTCCCCCTTCTTCACACTTCTTGGGCAAGTTATTGCAGGACTGGGGTGATGACATGCTTGGGTCGTTGAGTGCAGGTCAGGGATGTACTGAGACATACAAAACCATCTGCTTTTCAGCAGTGGTTGATACCACTGATACCAGCACTTGATACCAGTGCAGCCCGGAACCCGGTGGACTGGAATTTTCCAGTTTCTACCCTGCCTGGGCATTTGCAACTACAACTGACTCCTGGGACCAGGTGAACCCCTGGGACTTGGATTTTTCATGATGTAGGAGACACCTAAAGAAGAGAAAATTAAGGACTTTTTCATGGGAGAAGAAATGGATGATGAAACACTTAACTATACAATAAAATGGATTTTTCTTGGAAAGGCCTTAAAGTAAATGCTCAAAATGAAGCATGCCAATGGAGGGTATGTTGATCACAGAACCTTTTGGTCAAGAAATATCCATTCGTGGCTGAATAATATCAGATATGTATGTATATATACCAGATCTTTATCCATTCACCTATTGATGGGCTGCTGCTCCCACAGTTTGACTACTGTAAATAATGCTTCAATAAACATAGGTGTGCACATATTCCTCTGAATTAGTATTTCTGTATTCTTTGGGTAAATACTCAGTGGTGCATGGAATTAAATAATAAAATAAAGTATAAAATAAAATAAAGTAAAATAAAATATGCATTCATATGTCTTAAACTTATTTTTCCTTGGATTTGTTTTGGGAAATTCAGAATTCCTACTTGTTCTGTTCCTGCTATCATTAAATGATCTGTATCACTTAATGGCTTTGAATTTCACTCCCTTCCTCCCTTTAATAAGTTTTTATGATCTTCAATTCAGCAGGAATTCTGCTAAAAGGAATGGATAAAAGAGAACAACACATTTCCTATGCTCTGGAAGAGGAGAGTAATATTTACTTAATACCATCAGTATAGTTAAGTACTTTACATACAATAGTCCAAAAATACTCTTCCCAACTTTGCAAAGCTAGTAGTGTCATTTCTGATTTTAAAGATGAGAAGATCGAGGATGAGTGAACTGGTGGGCCTTATTCACACAGCTAGTAGAGGTGAATAAAGGGGCATACTTGAAATCTGCTCTGAACCCTGTGACTTGCCAAGACATCTGTACTGCCTGACTCCCACCTGAGCTCAACTGTGTATGGGGGAGAAATGGGCAAAGTGCTCAGAGCCGTGGGGAGGATGACCTGGAGAAGGCTACTCTACTTGGGAGGACCAGGAAATACTAGAAAATATGTGAATTGAATTGAGCCAGCCTATAAAGGTCCTCTCACCATAGCGGGGAGATCAGCCATGCACACTGGGCTGGACTCTTGGTAGTTGCTCAGTTTTTAGATTAATAGGATTCACTCAACAACAACCTAAATTAGAGGGGAATTAATATGCTGAGTGCTCTACAGAAGGTTTGGTGGTTGGACCTTCCCTGTCTATATGGGTCATGATTCATAAACCAAATGCGCAGGGAACTTGTGATCCTCTGAGGAAAGCCAGTATATGAAATCAAGGTATGATTATGGCCAATCGCCATCTCTTCAGGCACCATAAATTTGTGATTGTTTTCCCACATGCAGTTCATGACCACTCTTATGGTTAGGGACCTACGTTTTATTGCCTATAAATCCTGGACATTATACTAGTTGGAAGCATAATGCTACCATAAGTTAAAAAACAATAGCCCCACAGACCCTGCCAATTAGAATTTCTTTAATGTTTAGGGGCCATTAAGTAGCAGAAAGACATCACTATGAAGTCATTATACTTCCAGCATTTGGACCTAGATGGCAAGTGTTTGGGGCCATTATAGATCAATTCTTCATAAAGACTGAGAGTCAGCTTCATATTGAAGGGCAGGGATTATTAAGTTATCATAGTAATAGGGTGTGAAAAGGACATGTGAACACACTACCTTCATGTCATCATACTCGTTAACACAGAAATGTATATTCCTTTAGCTATTATAAAGGAAAATACACAGTGGTAAAGGGGACCTACTTGAGATTTGGGGGGCTGCCAATTATTGTCATGGAAAAATGCAAGCCTAGTGTTGTCATTTCAGTTTCTCAAGAGAAGCGTGATGATGTGCCAATTTTTATATACAAAATTTCCAATTTAAAATGTCAAAAAGTTAAAGATATTTTGAAGGTCACAAATATAGTTACAGTCCAGGTGTCCCCTATATTCTCTCTTTTTATGATTGCTGCCTTTAAATCCAGGATAATGTCATCTTGGAAAGGAAAAGATCAGACCAGAAGGTCAGGAGAAGGTATCAAGTGTCTGGGTCAATTCAGACTCAAGGGAGAGAATTCAGAAGCTTGGGTAAACCAGACCAAGGACAAGAATTTGGCATCATTTTATGTTTATGACTTTCTGGGTCATTTTTATATCCTTGGAAAGGGCAGAGGAATAGTAGTAGTTCTCTGTTTGGGCTTTGGGGTCAAACAGACCTGAATCTTAGATGAATTTCTAAAGCTCTCTAATCTTTAATCTGTTGGTGTTAAAATGATAATACATCCATCTCATGGGGTTATGGGAGGAGTAAATGAGATCATTCATCTCAAGCACCTATCACAACACTCCAAGCGTGATAAGGACAGAACAAATGGCAGCCAATAACACAACCATTCTTGTATCTCATTAATTATAGTTGATGATTCCAAGGAGTTAGCAACTTATCGAAAATCATAATATATAAGGGAATAATCAACATTTGAGCTCAGGTCTGTCTGCTTCTTTTTTTTTTTTTAATGTTATTTATTTATTTATTTAAAAGAAAGAGAGAGAGAGAGCACGAGCGAGCATGGGAAGGAACAGAAGGAGAGGGATGAACAGACTCCATCTCAAGCATGGAGCTGGACACAGGGCTCAATCCCACAACTCTGAGATTATAACATGAGCCAACATCAAGTGTCTGATGCTCTACCAACTGAGCCACCCAGAAACCCCCTTCTGTGTCTTTAAGTCAGTTTGTTTCTCCTGACTGACTCACCATCTGGGATGTCTCCATCTACCACTTCATCCTGGTGAACATCAGGGCATGTCACAGTGATTGGGCACAGAGACTCTCCAAGACCCTAGGTTCTCTGTGGACTTTACACCCACCCACAGAAAGTCCTTTTGGGTAGCATAAATCTTTCATTTCGTGTGAACTACTCCCATGGCAGGAATCACATTATAGCTAAGTCACTTCACATTTCCTCATGAGATAGTAGATTCCCTGACGGAAGGAGTTTAGACTGTACACATGATACCCTTTTCCCTCACAGTACCTAATAAGGACTGACCATTTATTATACAGATCCTATATCCATCATTCTGAAATCCAAAAATCTCTAAATCTCTATATTTTAAAAAATTCTTTTGACAACAAGACCAAAGTGACCTTTACTAATTTAGGGGGAAAGTCTGACCTGAATGACTGGGAGGCCATGTGTGCTCTTCATTGATCACACATAGAATATTCATATGTTTTTGTGCAGATGTGTTAATAAATTTGAGTAGGGCATTTAGCCCAAATGTGTCAGTACCATTCTATTACTGGCCACCCCATGACACCAGCAGGAGATCTACTGGAAGCTAAAGAGGTTTAGACTTCAGGGTTTTTGTGTCCTATATCATATTCAAAATTTGGTAATCTTTTACCTGAAGAAGTTCCCCAAATTGCATAAGCTTCAGGCCTCACAAGGGATTGGCCCTGGAATACTACATTAATTTTGTAAAATTTGAAAACTTTTCAATCTGAAGCGTGTCCTACTTCAAGGATTATGGGTTTATGCAGTTGGAGAAAGATGAGCAAGGCAGGAAGACAGAAAGAAAAGAAGACACGAGGGGAGGGAGGAAAGAAGGTAGATACACGTGGGTCATTTTGGGTAAGAAAATGCTATAACAAATAGGCTTTCACACTCCATGGCTGAAAACATAACATAAGTGCAGTACAAGTAATTGATGTGATGCCCTGTCACGTGTCCAAGGTGGAAGTTCGAGTCAGGTGCAGTTCTACTCCACCAGATGGTGAAGGGACCCAGGCTGCAGACATTCCCATGTGGAGCCTAGGGTTTCCCTCATTAGTGACCCTCTCAGGCCATGAGGAGGTAGGAAAGCAACAAGTGCACATAGAAAGTATTTCTCTTTTTCGTGTACATTTTTGTGCCTAGAAGAGATGCGTTGTGCTTCTCTGACAGTTCATTGGCTCTAACTTGGACTTGTAGGCACAGATAAACAGTCTCACTGCAAGGGACATGTGGTATGGCTGTGACTTGGGAAGAAGAGGGGATCAGACTTTGGTGGAACAGAAGCAAGCTCTGTCACCCCAACCCGCTCTCCAAATGAGGCTCCACAGACTCATTACCTCTCATAGTCTTAGAATCTAAGTAAGCACTTTGGGGACTCTCATTCTAGATCCCTAGCTGATGGCCAAATCCCCAGGATGTATAAAAACAAAGCTGGGTGTTAAAGAACATCAGCTAGTGGTGCTTGGAAAGTTCATTGAGTCTGGACTGGCCCAGCAGAGTAGTTTCTTTCCTTATTTGGTAATTTTCCAATCCTGACTTTGTAATGAATGAATGAATGAATAAATGAGGGAACATAGGCCTTTCCTGGGGGCCCAGGGGGTGAAGTAAGGATGAAAGCTAGAATCTAAGTCTAATAATGATGATGATGGTATTGACCAGCCCGTCAGCCAGCACTGGACTAGCAAGTCGTCTTACAAAGCAGGAGCGTGTGTGATATCACTGTGATCTTCACCCCAGTCCTCCCCTGTAGACACACAGCTTATCTTGTAGATGAAGACGCTCAGGCTCCAGGGCGGGGGTGGGTGGAATGGCTGGCCCAGGATTACACAGCACGTGTCCAGGTCTTCCGACGTCATGGACAGTACTCCCTTTTCATGCTATCACATGTCCTTGTGTTTTGGCCCAAGCAAAAAACCCACAGTATATAGCCTGATGGAGCAAAAGTCAGGTGCAGAGGTGCCTCCCTGGGCTTCTCTTTGCAACCAGGGACCCACCCCAGACAGGAGCAGAACACATGGATGCAAGAGAACATTTCAGGGCCAGACTGGAGCCCAGAATTTGGAACAAACACATTTTTCCAGTGTTTGCTTTGACGAGCTCTGTGCTACATGAGTGTTGATAGAGCGGGAGTCGGGAACTGTGGCCCGTGGACCAACCCAGGCCCGGCTGCCTGTTTGTGAAATAAAGTTGATTGGAGATATAGCCACACTCACTTGTTTGCCTACTGCCCGTGGCTGTTTGCAATACAACAGCACAATGGAACAGCTACCCCAGAGAGCCTCCAAATCTATACTTATTTACTCTCCAGACTCCTATCAAAAAATTGGTGGATTCCTGAGCCCATCCAAGAAGGAAAGGCTGACAACAGAAATAGGACTGGGACACAGAAGCTGAGCACAGGAGGGAACGTCATTTAGCACCTTTTTGTCTCTATAAGAGAAAGGGGGCAGAGGCCTTCCACAAAGACACAATGCATGACATCTGGGTGGGAGAGCAAAAGATTGACAGCAGTTGGCAAAGTAGTGGGAGGACAATGAAGGCATTGGAGCAGCTCACATCAATTGTGCTAAGGCAGGAATCAAAATGCTTTCCTAGGAGCATCCTCTTCAATAACGGAGATGAGACCCAGGGAAGACTCACCTCTGGTGAATCAGATGAGTGAGGCATATCATCATGTGGAATCCTGAAAACAGACCTGCCAAGCCAGTCTTACCCCCATTTTACAAAAGAGGGGGCCACAATGAAAAGAAACCCAGTAACGTGCCTCTGCTCTCAGAATAAGAGGTAGCTTCTTCCAAGGCTCCCAAAGTCTCTGCCTGGCCCTCCCCCACACAGCCAGGTAAATCACCTCCACCTGGGCCACCCAGCCTTGTCCCGACCCCAGCCAGCTAGCCGCCATGCCCGCTCACCTGTTTAGCCGGAAGTACCGTGGCAGAGGCGGACGTGCCTGCCCGTAGGGGACCCCCCCCCAGGCCGGTGCTGCAGCTGTCGTGACCAGATTAACTCCCATAATATTGAGGCTGGCTCTCATCTACTTGGGGGGATAAGCCTAGATTGAAAAGGGCAGGGATCAGTGACCATTAATCATGATGAGAAGTGGCCACAGTCACAAAGTCAAGGGGAGCTCATCTTCCCTGCGCTCCTGCCATCCCCTCACCTTATTTCGCTGAGGAGCACTGCATCCGAAGTCTGTAATCAACCCCAGTCCCAGGCAGCTGTGGCAACCTGAACAGGTTTGATTATAATCCACTTCACCTTCACACTCCAATCCCACCGTGAGAATGTGTGAAGGAGCAATGCCTCATTTTATTACATTAATGCATATTTAAAGGACCATCAAGGGAGACAGTGTCTAAAGCAATGGGCAGAGGTGATAAAACTATTTTTTTTGTGTGAAGCTTAGCTCATTTGAGCTTTGAAAATCAACTGATTTTCTGAATATCTTTGCAATCACCATCCATGTTAAGATAGGATACGAGAGTTTCATTTTCTGCAAAAAAGAAAAAAAAGTGGTCATCATGGCAACTTTGTAAGAACTATGTTTCATGTATTTTATTTTTTATTGTGGTAGAATACACACAACAAAGTTCAACATTTTATTATTATTATTATTATTTAATGAATGCTTTTCTTTTAAAAAAATATTTTATTTACTTATTTGAGAGAGAAACAGAGAGAATACAAAGGGAGAGTGAGAGGGAGAAGCAGGCTCCCACAGAGCAGAAAACCCAATGTGGGACTCAATCCCAGGACCCTGAGATCATGACCTGGGCCGAAAGCAGAAGCCTAACTGATTGAGCTATCCAGGCGCCCCCCAAGGTTAACATTTTCGATATTTTTCAGCATACAGTTCAGTGGCATTAAGCTTATCCACATTGCTGTACATCCATCCATTTCTGGAGCTTTTTTCATCTTCCCACACTGAAACTCTGTTCCCACTAAAAGAGAGCTCCCCATTCTTCCCTCTCCCAGATTCTGACATACACGACACGCCTTCTGTCTCGGACTCTGATTTCTCCTGGGCTCCTCATATAAGTGGAATCATAGAGTATTTGTCCTTTTGTGGTTGCCTTATTTCCCTTAGTTCTCAAGAAGCACCAATGCTGTTGTATCAGGATTTTCGTCCTTTGTAGGCTGAATAATATTCCATTGTATATATATACAGCATTTCGTTTATCCCCTCGTCTGTCCATGGACACAGGGCCCACTTCCACCTTTTGGCTACTGTGAATGATGCCGCCATGAACAGGGGTGTATAAATACCAGATTCCTTGCTTCAACTCTTTGGGGCATAAATCCATAAGTGGAATTTATGAATCATATGGTAACATTATTCTTGTGTTTTTGAAAATCCTCTATACTGTTTTCCATGGCAGCTGTACCATTTTGCCTCCCCATCGGCAGTGCACAAGACTCCAATTTTCTCTATATCCTCACCAATGGTTGCTTTTCTGATTTTTTTGACAAAGGTGTTCCAAGCGGTATCTCACTGTGGTTTTGATTTGCATTTCCCTAGTGATTAGTGGTGGTGAGCATCTTTTCATATACTTAATCGGCCATTTGTGTATCTTCTTTGGAGGCTTATTCAATACACTTACTCACGTTTTTTGCCCATTTTCTTTTCTTTTTTTTTAAATTTCTTCTCAGCGTAACAGAATTCATAGTTTTTGCACCACACCCAGTGCTCCATGCAGTGCATGCCCTCCATAATACCCACCACCAGGCTCCCCCAACCTCCCACCCCCCACCCCTTCAAAACCCTCAGGTTGTTTTTCAGAGTCCATAGTCTCTCATGGTTCATCTCCCCCCCAATTTCCCTCAACTCCCTTCTCCTCTCCATCCCATTTTCTAATTGGATCATTTGGGGTTTTTTTGTTGTTGCCTCATGAGGTGGAAGAACAAAGTTTGGGCCAGCTGCATCATTTTCAAGAATGAGAGACACAGCAGTTGAACCTAAATTACCAGAGGCATCATGTTTTTAAAGATTTCATATATTTGACAGAGAGAGAGAGGGAGAGAGAGAGAGAGAGCACAAGTAAGGGGAGCAGCAGAGGGAGAAGGAGAAGCAGACTTCCTGCTGAATAGGGAGCCCAATGCAGGGCTCGATCCCAGGACTCTGAGATCATGACCTGAGCCAAAGGCGGCCGCTTCACCAACTGAGCCACCCAGGTGCCCTACCAAAGGCATCATTAATGTTATTCTTCAGGATGTTGGACCATTTGCACCAGGAAAGGGAGCTCATCAAAAGTTGGGAGTCCTGCTGATCTGGAGAGAGAACCACATTTAGGAGAGCTACAAGAGATGATGCTCTGTTTTGCCCTTGAGGAGGACAAGCTGTCCTGCAATGTGGTTAGGCATTATTCTGGAATCTGCTTGCCGTGGAGTGACACTGGGTCCACTTAACTCATCTGGGACCCCAAATCCCTGAAACATCGCAGCTGAACATGCCTCCAGCCTTGGTGACCTGAAAACTGATAACCCAGAATTTCCAGTCTCTGCCACAATCCTGAAGACATTTTTTACAGAAGCTCAAATTTAGTATCTCCTGCAGGGACTTTTGGTCTTTTAGGACTTTTAGAAATTTTCATTTCTAAATTCATTGTGGTTTCTTTGACCAGTCTCACAACCCTAAATTGTCAACCACTTATTAGGAATTTTGTTATAAAGGAAAATCAGCTGGCTTTACAAAGAACTGAGGAATTCTTCCATTTCTTATTAGGCCTAAAGCTCTTTTTTTATAGTCATCCAGCACCTTAGGGGCAAGACTTTTGCTTTTATCTGCTCAGGAAATTACTCTGCTACCTCTAAAAGACTTCTCCCCTCTAGAATTCATTCCTGTGAAGTTCCCCTTCATTTTCTTGAGTGAGTTCATTCACTCACTTAAGCTTCTGCTCAAACATTTAAACCTCAATATAATCCATGGATTTTGTGATTTCCAAGGACATATTCTTCCTTTGGCCAATTTCACTATAATCCTTAAGAAATTTTTAATCTTGTCTTTTCTACTTAACAGTATTTATTTGTTTACTTTCTTCGACTTTTGTAATAAAATTGTATTATAATAAGTTATATTAAATAACAATTTTTTATTATAATAAGCTTTGTCACTTACTATAAAGTTGGCTTTGAACAATAAGGAAGTCGACTATGGCTGCTGACTACTGATCTCAGTAGACTTCCAGAGATCTGAGCCTGGACCTCAGACAATGCTGCCCTGCATATCATTTCCTAGATGATCCAAAGGTTAAGCACTGTGCCACCAACAGGATCTCTGCATCTGCAGCTTGCTCAGATATAGAGTGACCAAATTTACAGTAAGATTTCCTAGAACTGTGAGTTTCCTCATGATGAGGGACTTTCAGTGCTAAAACCAGGAAAATCTAGGCAACTTGAGATGAATTGGTCACCCTACCTTGAAGGCAAACACACACCTGGCCACCAGGACCAAACAGCAAGTGAAAGATTCAAGATAAGAGGCAGGGATGATAAAGAATAGCTTTTTCACAGTTTTCAAGGTATACCTGGAAACTGGTAAAATTTTGACACAATGTGTGGGAAATGGGTGGTGTTGTTCATGAATGCAGGTGGTCGGCATATGCGTGTCATCCTGTGTGCCTTCCTGGGTCACCATAAAATGTTAAAGAAGAAGGACATTCTCCTTAACCCATGATCTCCTCCTTAACTAGGAAAGCAAGCTCCTGGATAAAGGGTGGGAATGTTTCCAAAGGGGACTCACAGGTACTGCCAGCCTTTAGACCAGCCTGTCACATCACCTGTTCTTCCTCCCTCTTCACATGACCCCACACCAGTCTACAGAGAATATGGACACGGTATTCCCTCCATATGATGTTGCTTCCTCCCACACCAAAGATTAAGTCCCAGAGCAAACACCTAGTACAAGATGACATGGCTGAGAAGCTTGAGACCCTACAGAAAGATACCAGGTCAGAGTCATAGGAACTGGGTACAAACAGGGTCATAAGATAATAGAGAATCTCACTAAATAAGACAAAGCATACATATTGCTCTGTGCTTACATAAAAATGAGCATTTTACAATGTAGTTTCATTTACCATCCCTTGTTCATTTGTTTCAATGAGATGCTTGTGAATAATTTTGTGTATTTTCAAAAATGTACATATGAAGAACCACTTTACACCATTTTTTTGATCATCACATCAGGATAATTGTGATCTTGAGTTGCAATCACCATGGGGACATTTTGTGTTTAAGAACAAAAATTAGGCAGAAGTAACTCAGTGTGTCTGCACCTGAATGTCCCTAAATCACCTAGAATTTAAGGGATTCTTTAAATACTCTCCAAATTGTTTGATCCTTCACTGCATAGCTCCTAGAGCAGCAGGTCCCAAGTATATACGTATTTGTACATCTGTGCTTGCATGAGTCTCTTCATTTCCTAAGCTGGTATGGGCTTCCTTCCATGTTCCCTGCTTTCACTTTGCTTCCAGCCACTGCCTGAGCTAATACTCTTCCACCTTCCTTCATTTCCTTATAAAGCCCCGAGAAAGAGTTGTGATTTGTAACAGACTTCCAATGAACACTTGCGGAGCAAGTGCATTCAGCTACAAGTTAAAAAAAGATCTATCTTCCGCATCTGCTCAAGGGTACCTGGGCTAAAGTTTGTGGAAATCTTTTAGCCTATCCCTCAGGATCCTAAAACAACTCTTGAAGGAAAAAAGGAGGAATAAAGGAAGCAGAGAAAGAAGGAAGAGTTTCTGCAATTAGAGAAGCAGAAATCTTTCTCGAAGATCCTTAGTAAATATCTGCTTGTGTCCCATTCTCTGAAATGTGGCCTCCACTGGCTGTAAGAGGGCCTGGGCATGTAAGTCTTTAACTCCCCAGACACTACAATAGAGAAAGGGGAAGAAGAAAATAAAAAGTTGGAAGAGTATTGAGTAACCTACCCTCCAGAATCTGTCTTAGAGAGTAGTTCACTGGTCTTTGTCCTTACTCTGGAGTCTACATTGTGTAAAATTATTATACCTATATCAGCTTTCATTTGATTAGTGTTAGTGTGGTATCTCTTTTTTCATTTCCCTGTTTTTAAAATATCTATAACTTATATTTAAGGTGTTTTTCTTATAGACAGTATTAGTTGAGTCTTTTGTTTTATCTACTCAACGAGTTTGTCTTTTAGTTGGTATATTTAGACCATTAATGTTTAAAGTGATTATTGAGAAGCTCTTTATAGATCTTGGATACTAGCCCTTTATCCATAATGTCATTTGCAAATATCTTCTCCCATTCTGTGGGTTGCCTCTTAGTTTTGTTGCCTCTTTCCTTTGCTGTGCAGGAGCTTTTTTATCTTGATGAAGTCCCCAAAGTTCATTTTTGCTTTTGTTTCCCTTGCCATTAGAGACATGTCTTGAAAGAAGTCACCATGGTCAATGTCAAAGAGTTTACTGCCTATGTCTCCTCTAGGATTTTGATGGATTCCTGTCTCATATTTAGATCTTTCATCCATTTTGATTATATCTTTGTGTATGATGTAAGAGAATGGTCCAGTTTCAGTCTTCTGTATGTAGCTGTCTGATTTTCCCACCACCATTTATTGAAGAGACTGTATTTATTCCATTGGATATTCTTTCCTGATTTGTCAAAGATTAGTTGACCATGAGTTGAGGGTCCATTTCTGTAGTCTTTATTCATTTTTTTGTCTTTTCTTTTTTTTTTAAATTTCTTTTCAGCATAACAGAATTCATAGTTTTTGCACCACACCCAGTGCTCCATGCAATGCATGCCCTCCATAATACCCACCACCTGGCTCCCCCATAGGCCCACACCCACCCCTTAAAAACCCTCAGGTGTTTTTCAGAGTCCATAGTCTCTCATGGTTCATCTCCCCCTCCAATTTCCTTCAACTCCCTTCTCTTCTCCATCTCCCCATGTCCTCCATGTTATTTGTTATGCTCCGTAAATAAGTGAAACCATATGATAATTGACACTCTATGCTTGACTTATTTCACTCAGCATAATCTCTTCCAGTCCATCCATGTTGCTACAAAAGTTGGGTATTCATCCTTTCTGATGGAGGCATAATACTCCATAGTGTATATGGACCACATCTTCCTTATCCATTCATCCATCGAAGGGCATCTTGGTTCTTTCCACAGTTCGGCAAACCATGGCCATTGCTGCTATAAACATTGGGGTACAGATGGCCCTTCTTTTCACCACATCTGTATCTTTGTGGCAAATACCCAGTAGTGAAATTGCAGGGTCATAGGGAAGCTCTATTTTTAATTTCTTAAGGAACCTCCACACTGTTCTCCAAAGTGGCTGCACCAACTTGCATTCCCACCAACAGTGTAAGAGGGTTCCCCTTTCTCCACATCCTCTCCAACACACCTTGTTTCCTGTCTTGCTGATTTTGGCCATTCTAACTGATGTGAGGTGGTATCTCAATGTGGTTTTAATTTGAATCTCCCTGATGACTAGTGATGATGAACATTTTTTCATGTGTCTGATAGCCATTTGTATGTCTTCATTGGAGAAGTGTCTGTTCATATCTTCTGCCCATTTTTTGATATGATTATCTGTTTTGTGTGTATTGAGTTTGAGAAGTTCTTTATAGATCCTAGATATCAACCTTTTGTCTGTACTGTCATTTGCAAATATCTTCTCCCATTCCGTGGGTTGCCTCTTTGTTTTGTTGACCGTTTCCTTTGCTGTGCAGAAGCTTTGGATCTTGATGAAGTCCCAAAAGTTCATTTTCGCTTTTGTTTCCTTTGCCTTTGGAGACATATCTTAAAAGAAGTTGCTGTGGCTAATATCGAAGAGGTTACTGCCTATGTTCTCCTCTAGGATTCTGATGGATTCCTGTCTCATGTTGAGGTCTTTTATCCATTTCGCGTTTATCTTTGTGTACGGTGTAAGAGAATGGTCGAGTTTCATTCTTCTACATATAGCTGTCCAATTTTCCCAGCACCATTTATTGAAGAGACTGTCTTTTTTCCACTATATGGTTTTTCCTTTGTTGAAGGAAAGCTTTGTTGAAGATTATTTGACCATAGAGTTGAGGGTCCATATCTGGGCTCTGTACTCTGTTCCACTGGTCTATGTGTCTGTTTTTATGCCAGTACCATGCAGTCTTGGTGATCACAGCTTTGTAGTAAAGCTTGAAATCAGGTAGCATGATGCCGCCAGTTTTATTTTTGTTTTTCAACATTTCCTTAGCAATTCGGGATCTCTTCTGATTCCATACAAATTTTAGGATTATTTGCTCCAGGTCTTTGAAAAATACCAGTGGAATTTTGATGGGAATGGCATTAAAAGTATAGATTGCTCTAGGTAGTATAGACATTTTAACAATGTTTATTCTTCCGATCCAAGAGCATGGAATGGTCTTCCATCTTTTTGTGTCTTCTTCAATTTCTTTCATGAGTGTTCTGTAGTTCCTTGAGTACAGATCCTTTACCTCTTTGGTGAGGTTTATTCGCAGGTATCTTATGGTTCTTGGTGCTATAGTAAATGGAATTGATTTTCTAATTTCCCTTTCTGTATTTTCATTGTTAATGTATAAGAAAGTCACTGATTTCTGTACATTGACTTTGTATCCTGTCACATTACTTAATTGCTGTATGAGTTCTAGTAGTTTGGGGGTGGAGTCTTTTGGTTTTTCCATATAAAGAATCATGTCATCTGCGAAGAGAGAGAGAGTTTGACTTCTTCATTGCCAATTTGGATACCTTTTATTCCTCTTTGTTGTCTGATTGCTGTTGCTAGGACTTCCGATACTATGTTGAACAAGAGTGGTGAGAGTGGGCATACTTGTCGTGTTCCCGATCTCAATGGGAAGGCTGTGAGCTTCCTCCCATTGAGGATGATATTTGCTCTGAGTCTTTCATGTATATTTTATGAAGTTCAGGAATGTTCCTTCTATCCCTATACTTTGAAGCGTTTTAGTCAGGAACGGATGCTGGATTTTGTCAAATGCTTTTTCTGCATCAATTGAGAGGACCATGTGGTTCTTCTCTCTTCTCTTATTGATTTGTTCTATTACATTGAGTGATTTGTGAATGTTGAACCATCCTCGTAACCCAGGGATGAATCCCACCTGGTCATGGTGGATGATCTTTTTAATGTGCTGTTGGATTCTGTTTGCTAGGATCTTGTTGAGAATCTTAGCATCCACATTCATCAGTGATATTGGTCTGAAATTCTCCTTTTTGGTGTGGTTTTTGCCTGGTTTGGGGATCAGGGTAATGCTGGCTTCATAAAAAGAGTCTGGAAGTTTTCCTTCTGCTTCAGTTTTTTGAAACAGCTTCAGGAGAACAGGTGTTATTTCTTCTTTGAAAGTTTGGTAGAAGTCCCCAGGGAATCCATCAGGTCCTGGGCTCTTGTTTTTTGGGAATTTTTTGATCACTGCTTCAATCTTGTTATTTAGATATCCATCTATTCAGATTGTCAATTTCTTCCTGGTTCATTTTTGGGAGTTTATAGTTTTCCAGGAATGCATCCATTTCCTCTCGGTTGCTTAACTTACTGGCATATAACTGTTGATAATAACTTCTGACCATTGTTTCTACTTCCTTGGTGTTAGTTGTGATCTCTCCCTTTTCATTCATAATTTTATTAATTTGAGCTTTCTCTCTTTTCTTTGGTATTAGTGTGGCCAATGTTTTATTGATCTTATTGATTCTTTAAAAAAAAACCAGCTTCTAGTTTCATTGATATGTTCTACTGTATCTCTCGTTTCTACCTCATTGATCTCTGCTCTAATCTTGATTATTTCCCTTCTTGTGTGTGGAGTTGGTTTAATTTGTTGTTGGTTCTCCAGTTCTTTAAGGTATAGAGACAGCTGGTATATTCTGGATTCTTCTATTTTTTTGGACAAGGCTTGGATGGCTATGTATTTTCCCCTTAGGACTGCCTTTGCTGTATCCCATAGGTTTTGGAAAGCTAAAGGTGGTCTTTAGCTTCCAGGTGTTTGAGTTCCTTCCAAACTT
>PISX010015920.1:22423-48061 GCA_004024625.1 Mellivora capensis
CTATTCTGGAAAAGGTTCCATGTGCACTTGAGAAGAATGAGTATTCTGTTGTTTTAGGGTGGAATGTTCTGTATATATCTATGAGGTCCATCTGGTCCAATGTGTCATTCAATGCTTTTGTTTCTTTATTGATTTTCTGCTTGGATGATCTGTCTATTACTGAGAGAGGCATGTTAAGATCTCCTACTATCAATGTATTTATATCAGTATGACTCTTTATCTTGATTAATAGTTTTCTTATGTGATTGGCTGCTCCCATATTGGGGGCATGGATATTTACAATTGTTAGATCATCTTGGTGGATAGTCCCTTTAAGAATGATGTAGAGTCCTTCTGTATCTCTGACTACAGTCTTTAGTTTAAAATATAATTTATCTGATATGAGAATCGCTACCCCGGCCTTCTTTTGAGGCCCATTGGCATGAAAGATGCTTCTCCATCCCTTCACTTTCAATCTGGGTGTATCCTTAGGTTTGAAATGGGTCTCTTGTAGACAACATATGGATGGGTCCTGTCGTTTTATCCAATCTACATTTCTGTGTCGTTTCATGGGCACATTTAGACCATTCACATTGAGAGTGATTATCGATAGATACGTTTTTATTGACATCGTATTACCTTTGAAGTCTTTCTTTCTGTAGATTCCATATTTCTGTTCAATGATATTCTTAGGGTTTTTCCTCTTTTATAGAACCCCCCCTTAATATTTCCTGCAGTTTCGGCTTGGTGGTCGCATACTATTTTAAGCCTTGCCGGTCTTGGAAACTCTTTATATCTCCATCCATTTTGAATGTCAGTCTTGCTGGATAAAGTATTCTTGTCTGCATGTTCTTCTCATTTAGTGCCCTGAATATATCTTGCCAGCCCTTCCTGGCTTGCCAGGTTTCTGTGGACACGTCTGATATTATTCTGATGGGCTTTCCTCTGTACATAAGGAGCTTCTTTGTCCTAGCTGCCTTCAAGAGAGTTTCTCTACAATTATAATTCTTCATTCTTACTATCAGGTGTCTCAAGGATTTTCGAGAGTCTATAATCTTGGAGGGAGACCGTTCTGCCTCTAGTACATGAATGCTGGTCCCATTCACGAGTTTGGGAAAATTTTCATGGAGAACTTGTTCCACTATATCTCCTAGACTTCTTTCTTTCTCCTCCCCTTCAGGGATTCCAATAATTCTGACATTGGAATGTTTCATGGCATCATTTATTTCCCTTATTCTGTTCTTGTGGTTTCTAAGCTGTTTGTTCCAGGCTTCCTCCTGATCCTTTCTCTCTATCTGTTTGTCCTCCAGATCACTAATTATATCTTCTGTCTCAGTTACCCTAGCTTTTAGGGATTTTAGATTAGATTGGAACTCATTGAGAGCATTGTGAACATCATCTCTGGTGGCTTTCATTTCTGCCCTAATCAACTCCATTTTGTCATCCATGGCTTTCTCCAACCTAGCTATTGCCTGGATAATTGTTAGCCTGAATTCCCTTTCCAACATATTGTCTATGTCAGTAGCCATTAGCTCTGTTGCAGAAGGCCCATCCTCTGAATTTTCTTCTGTTGGGCAATCCTCCTCCTAGTCATTTTGGTGAGAGATGGCTGAATGGATGTAGCTGGATGTATCAACCGTGGTGCAGTCAAGGTGCACCCTGGAATGCTTCTGAGCAATCAAGAGTCACCACCCAAATGAAAGAAAAAACGAAAGAGAGAAAAAAGAGAGAGAGAGAGAGAGACAGGAAAAAAGAAAAAAAGAAAGATAAACGAGAAGGCTCAGCCCAAATGGGCCCCAACGTAAGATTTATGAAGTGTACAAACAAAAACAGACAAACAAAAAGACTGATAAAAGTATATGACAAGGGAAGAAAAAAAAACATTTATTTTTTTTTCTTCTCTTGTATATTCATATATATATAATATATATATTATATATATATGGAAAACAAACAAACAAACAAACAAAAAGAACCTCGTCAAAAAGAACCCCAAATATAAGATTTATATGCTACCAGGACAAACACAAATACACAGAAACACTGGTGGAAGAAAAAGATGGGAGAGTGTTTATAAATTCTCAGTGTGGGCGAGGAAGGTTATTTTGATTCTTCCTGGATGTATCTTGGTATCTTTGTTAAAGGACTCAACTTTCCTAAGATAATGGGGGATTAAAAATTGGTTTACCTATAGGGATAGCATTGACTGGGGAAAGGGGATTACCTTGAAGTTTAACTCTATATGAATATTAAAAAATAAAAATAAAGAAAAGAATGAACTAAACTAAACTATTTTAAAAAAAAATTAAAAAATAGAAAAGCAAAAGAAAAGCACGGGTATATGTATAAAAAAGTTCTGGTTAAATGTTTATTATGGAATTTGATTTACTGGACATCTCACTGTGATGGTAAATAGGCTAAAAAAAATCTATATGAAAAATTAAAAAAATTTTAAAAAAGAACCAGAATAGTGGGAATGAATTAAAAATAAGAGTTGTATCTATGAAGTAGTGGTGGTTGTTCTCTTGTCATCCCCCCCCCGCCCCCCCCATTGGCTTTCTGGGGGAGGGACCTGACACGTGGGTTTTCAGGCAGTGTTTCCTGAGTTAAGTCCTCCCGCCTCCCTCAAGGGGGTGGGCTCTGAGGAAAATGGTTTTTCAGGCTTTTGTTCTCTGGAGGTTTTTATGTTTGTATGTTTGTTTTCTCTCCCCTTGGTGGCTCTTGATGGTTTTTGGAGGTTTAGAGGAAAGCAAACTGTACCCAGACCTCCCTCCCAGAGAGAAGCCTCAGTCTGTTCCCCTCTGGGTGATGATGCAGAGCACATAAGTTCCCCCTCAGAAGCTGGCAGAGCTAGTTCCCAGTCGAGGTCCCTCAGGACACAGGAACTCCTGCTTATACCCAAAACCACAACAGCAGTGGCTGTCTGGGCAGCTCCAGACCGCCAGAGAGGTTCCAAGCAGTGACTGCACACTGAGATTTTCCCGCTAGCCAGGGCTGGGAGCGCTTAGACTTTCCCAGACCAAGAGCTCCTGGCTGGCGCTTCCGCGCACCTCTCTCAGAGGCTATACTCTCTGATACCGCAGTGCGGCACACGTGTGGGGACTGCAAAAAGGCTGTGTTTCTGCCAGCTGGTGAGGCTCCCAGCCCCTCACGGGAGCTGTACCCCATGCACCCTTAGGCACTCTCGCTCGAGGCTCAGGGACCAAGACCTGGTTTCTCCGCCGCACTCTCTCTGGCTCAGTGCCAGGGGTGGCTGTCCTTGGTCTGGGGACTTAAGCCCCTGTCCCTAACCATCCTGATTCCCACAATTTCACCCCATGATCCTTTGCTCTTTTTGAGTGCTTTCAACCAGACTCCAAGTTAATGCTGGTCCCCAGATGCAGGGCACTCTCGTATTGGTGTATCACTTTCCAATGGATTACTTCTGGTGGCTCCCTCACCCTTTTGTTTATCTTCTGATACCAGCCCGACGTTCCCACTCCTCTTTACCTGCCCACTGGCATCTTCTGCCCCCGTAGAGATCAGAAGTGTATAATTCTAATCTCAGGCTGATTTCATGGGTGATCAGAGTTCCTTGGTAGGTAATCAGCTCACTTTAGGGTACAGGTTGAAATGGTGCCTCCTCCTAGTTCCCCTCCATCTTATCCTCCACCTGTGGTCTTTATTCTGTTCCACTGATCTATGTGTTTGTTTTCGTGTCAACACCATGCTGTCTTGGTGATCATAGCTTTGTAATATAGCTTGAAGTCAGCCATTGTGATGCCCCCAGCTTTGGTTTTCTTTTTCAACAATCCCCTGGTGATTTGGGACCTTTTATTGTTCCATACAAATTTTAGGACTGTTTGTTCCAATTCTGTGAAAAATGTTGATGGTATTTTGACAGTGATTGCATTAAAAGTGTAGATTGCTCTGGAAAGCATAGACACTTTCACAATGTTTATTCTTCCAATTCATGAGCATGGAATATTTTTCCATCTCTTTGTGTCTCCCTCAAATTCTTTCATAAGTGTTCTGTAGTTTCTAGAGTATAGATACTTTACCTCCTTAGTTGGGTTTATTCTTAGGTATCTTATGATTTTTGGTGCTGTTGTAAATAGAAGCAATTCCTTAATTTCTCTTTCTTCAGTCACATTGTTAGTGTATAGAAATGCAACTGATTTCTGTGCATTGATTTTGTATCCTGCCATGTTGCTGAATTGCTGTATTAGTTCTAATAATTTGGGGGTGAAGTCTTTTGGGTTTTCCACATAAAGTATCATATTGTCTGTGAGGACAGAAAGTTTGACTTCTTCTCTGCCAATTTGCATGTCTTTTATTTCTTCTTCTTGTCTGATTGCTGAGGCTAGGACTTCTAGTATTATTTCGTTCAGCAGATGAATGGATAAGATGTGATCCATATATACAATGGAATATTATGCCTCCATCAGAAAGGATGAATACCCATCATTTGCAATGACATTGATGGAACTAAGTGAAATAGGTCAAGCAGAGAAAGACAATTATCATATGGTTTAACTTATATGTGGAACATAAGGAATAGTGTGGAGTACAACAGGGGAAGGGAGGGAAAACTGAATGGGAAGAAATCAGAGAGGGAGACAAACCATGAAAGAATCTGGACTCTGGGAAACAAACTGAGGGTTACAGAAGGGAGGGGGTGGGGGATGGAGTAGCCAGGTAATGGGTATTAAGGAGAACAAGTGTGGTGATGAGCACTGGGTATTATATGCAACTAATGAATCATTGAACACTACATCAAAAACTAATGATGAGGGGCACCTGGGTGGTTCAATGGGTAAAGCCTCTGCCTTTGGCTCAGGTCATGATCCCAGGGTCCTGGGATCGAGCCCCGCATCGGGCTCTCTGCTTGGCAGGGAGCTCTCTGCCTGTCTCTCTGCCTACTTGTGATCTCTGTCTGTTAATAAATAAATAAAATCTTAAAAAAAAAACTAATGTTGTATTATATGTTGGCTAGTTGAACATAATAAAAAAATAAAGTGATTATTGATATAGCTGGATTAATATCTACCATATTTGTGATTATGTTCTATTTATTGCCTTCTTTCTTTTTTTAAATCTTCCCAGATTTTAACTCCTCCCAGATTTTAACTGAGCATTTTATAAAATTTCACCTTTGATCCCTTCTTAGTATATTAATTGTACTCAAAAAATTTTTGTTTATGTTTGTACCAGGGTTTGTAGTACACATTTACAACCATTATAAGTCAACTTTCAAATTACACTACACCATTTCCCAGATAGTACACATACTCAGAATATTCCCAACCACTTACTCCTTTACCTTATTACATTGCCTTCCTTAATTTAATTTACATAGAAGCTATAATCACCCAACACATTGTTACTATCATTATTTTGAACAAACTGTTATGTACAACATCAATAAAGAAGAAAAAGAAAAGATTTTTATTTATTTATTTTACATAGAAAGAGAGAGCACAAACAGAGGAGTGGCAGGCAGAGGGAGAGGGAGAAGCAGGTTCCCAGCTGAGCGAGGAGCCAGAGGCGGGACTCAATCCCAGCACCCTGAGATTATGACTTGAGTGAAGGCAGACACCTAACTGACTGTGCCACCCAGGTGCCCGAAAAATAGAAGATTTTATCTTAGCTTCTCTTATTAACTGAACTGCATCTCTTCAAATTTTGCATGTTAAAGTGATAACCCACAGTAACTTAGAATGTGATTATATCTGAGAAAAGAGGTAATTGTGCTAAAATGAGGTCACTGGGTCAACCTTAATCCAAGAAGATTGGTGTCTTTATAAGAAGAGGAAATTAGGACACACGCATAAACACACACATGAATGCAGAGGTAAGATCTGAAGACACAGGAGAAACCAGCCATCTACAAACTAAAGAGATAGGTCTCCACAGAAATAATCTTGATGACACCTTGAGGTCATTTGTCTAGCCTCCGGAACTGTGAGAAAATAAATTTCTGTTAGATTGCCCAGTCTGTGTACTTTGTTATAGAAGTCCTAAAAACCAATACACCTCCATTTATTTCTCTAATGTTCTTCTCCTCTTTATGCAGATTGAAGCTTCTGAGCCACATCATTTTCCCTGTCTTTGAAAAACTTTTTTCAAGATTTTTTGCAAGACAGAACTACTGCTCACAAATCACCTTGATTTTTTTCTGAGAAAGTCTTTATTTTTCCTTTACTTTGAAGGGTGATTTTGTTTTACACAGAATTCTAGGGTGTTTTGTTTTGTTTGTTTCAACACTTTAAACATTTAGCTTCACTCTCCTTTTGCTTACATGGTTTCTGAAGAGAAGATGGATGGAATTCTTATCTTGTTCATCTGTAGGTAAGGTGGACTTACTTCCCTCTGGCTTCTTACCCCCCATCCCCACCACCATTTTTTATTGTGGCAAAATATACATAACAGAAAATCTACCTTCTTAACCATTTTTATAGATTCAAAATGTTGTGAAACATTACCACCATCCATCCCCAGAACTCTTTTCATTTCATAAAACTGATTTCTTTACCAATTAATTCTAGACCAATTCTGTACCAATTCTACACCAATTAAATTCTATGCCAATCAAACAATAATTCCTCCTTCCTCTGACAACTGCCATTCTACTTTACATCGCTATGATTTTGATTAGTCTAAATACCTCACATAAGTGGAATCATATAGTATTTGTCTTTTTGTGACTGACATGTTTCATTTAATATAATGTCCTCATGGCTCATCCATATTGTGGCATCTGTCAGAGTTTCTTTCATTTTTTGAGGATGAATAGTATTCCACTGTATGCATATACCACATTCTGTTTATCCATTCACCTGTCAATGGACACTTGGTTTGCTTCGATCCTTTGGATACTATGAATAATGCTGCTATGAAAACAGGTGTGCAAATATAGAATTGAGCCCTGGCTTTCAATTCTTCTATATATACACCCAGAGGTAAAATTGTTGAATCATTTGGTAATTCTACTTTTAATTCTTTTGAGAAAACTTCCATACTGTTTTCCACAGTGACTGCACCATTTTTCATTCCTACCACCAGGGCACAAAGCTTCCAATTTCTCCATATCTTCAATGACTCTTGTTATTTTCTGTTATTTTGATAGCACCTATCTCAATAAAGTGGTATCTCATTATAGTTCAAAATTGCACTTTCTTTTTTTTTTTAATTTACCTTCCAAGGGTCATTGTTTATGCATTTTCTTTCTTTATTTATTTATTTAGTAGAGAGAGAGAGAACACAAGTAGGTAGAGCAGCAGGCAGAAGGAAAGGAAGAAGCAGGCTCTCCACCAAGGAGGCAACCCAGTGCAGGACTAGATCTCAGGACCCTGGGATCATGACCTGAGCTGAAGGCAGCCATTTAACCGACTGAGCCACCCAGGCACCCATTTATGCATTTTCTTAATGATTAATAATTTTGAGCATCTTTTCATGTACTTGTGTATTTTCTTTGGAGATGTATATATTCAAGTCTTTTGCTTATTTTCAAATCAGGTAATCATTTTTTGTTGTTGAGTTTTAGGTGTTCTTTATATATTCTGGATATTAATCCTTTATTGATATATGATTTGTAAATATATTTTCCACTCTATAGGTTGCCTTTTTATTCTTCTGATATTATCTTTTGGTGCATAATTCTAAAAAATTTTCAGGAAGTCAAATTTGTCTTTTTTTTCCTTCTGTTTCCTATGACTTTGGTGTCATATCTAGGAAATCATTGTCAAATCCAATGTAGTGAAGCAATTTCCACATGTTTTCTTTAAGTTTGATAATAATTTTATAGTTTTAGGTCTTGTAGGTCTTCTTTCATTTTGAGTTAATTTTTTCATGTGTCTGATAACCATTTGTATGTCTTCATTGGAGAAGTGTCTGCTCATATCTTCTGTCCATTTTTTGATATGATTATCTGTTTTGTGTGTGTTGAGTTTGAGAAGTTCTTTATAGATCCTGGATATCAACCTTTTGTCTGTACTGTCATTTGCAAATATCTTCTCCCATTCTGTGGGTTGCCTCTTTGTTTTGTTGACTGTTCTTTTGCTCTGCATAAGCTTTTGATCTTGGTGAAGTCCCAAAAGTTCATTTTCGCTTTTGTTTCTTTGCCTTTGGAGACATATCTTGAAAGAAATTGCTGTGGCTGATATCAAAGAGGTTACTGCCTATGTTCTCTTCTAGGATTCTGGTGGATTCCTGTCTCACGTTGAGGTCCTTTATCCATTTCGAGTTTATCTTTGTGTACAGTGTAAGAGAATGATCAAGTTACATTCTTCTACATATAGCTGTCCAATTTGTAAGCATCCAACTTTGTCCTTTTCTATGTGCATATGCAGTTTTCCCAATACTATCATTGAAAAGATTTTCCTTTCTCTGTTGAATCTTGGCACTCTTACCAAAATTCATTTCACCATGCATGTGATGGTTTATTTCTGTGATCTTTATTACTTCCCAATGGTCTATGTGTCTGTCTTTATGCAAATATAACACCTTTGTTATTACTGTAGCTTTGCAGCAAGTTTTAAAATAAAGAAATGTAAGTCCTACAGGTTTGTTCTTTTGGAATTCATTTGGAATTTCTTTTTGGAATTCATTTGGAATTCATATGGAATCTCCCTTGAGATTCCATATGAATTTCAGTATGGGTTTTTCTGTTTCCATAAAAAAGTAATTGCATTTTGATAGGGGTTACATTGAATCTATAGATATCTTGGGGTATTAATAGACATGTTAACATTATTAAATTTTCCAGTCCATGAATATAAGATGTGATTCCATTTGTTTACATCTTCTTTTTTTAAGATTTATTTATTTGACAGAGATAGAGATATCACAAGTAGGCAGAGAGGCAGGCAGAGAGAGAGGGGGAAGCAGGCTTCCCGCTGAGCAGAGAGCCCGATGCGGGGCTTGATCTGAGGACCCTGAGATCATGACCTGAGCCAAAGGCAGAGGCTTAACCTACTGAGCCATCCAGGTACCCCTGTTTATGTCTTCTTTAACTCCTTTCAGCAATGTTTTATATAATTTTCATCATATAAGTCTTTTGCCTCCTTGGTTAAGTTAATTTCTAAGTGTTTTAGTCTTTTGGGTGCTATTGTAATTGGAATTATTTTTATAATTTCCTTTTCTGGTTTTTCATTGTTACTGTATAAAAATGCAATTGATTTGTGTGCCTTAACTTTGTATCTGCTACTTTGCTGAATTTGTTTATTAGTTCTAATAGGATTTTTGTGAAACATTTAGAGATTTCTACATATAAGATCATATTATATATGAGCACAGATAATTTTGCTTCTTCCTTTCCTGTTGGAATGAATTTCATTTTCTTTTCTTGTCTAATTGCTCTGGCTGGAAATTCTAGTACTATGTTATATGGGTCAGTTAGACTTTAGCAAAATTCTAGTGAGTTAAACTCTGACAAAACAGTTTCCCTTAAGGATAACTTTAGTGAAGATGACAGAAAGCTCTGGGCATATTTCAAAGTCTTTACTTTCCTTTCCCTCTGCTGGAAGCATGCGGGGATTTTTCTCCAAAATCCACCCTGAGAACCTAGTGAGATTCTTGGCAGTAAAGCTTATTAAAGTGTGGGTCCCTGCTAAGAGCATCCGCACCCTGGATATTCTGTCAAGCTATCCATACCGAGACTCCAGCAAATCATCAAACACAGTTTAATGTATCCCCAGTGATAGTGTCTCCTGCTGTGGGCTTCTGCTCCTAATAAACTGTGATTCTCTGTATCCACCTTTTGATGTCTCTAATTTTGGTGGCAGCAGATTGCCCTGGACCTCAATTCTCTGGTGAATCTAAGAAGAATTGTTGATTTTCAGTTTGTTTGGCCTTTACCATGTTGTGAGGATGGGAGCGACAACTTTGAAGTTCTTCTTGTGTCAGACCAGGAACTGAAATCCCCTCTGTGTGTTCTAACTTAATGCATTAAGAAAATCTGTTTATTAGTTTAATATTTTCTTACACATAATAAAGCTGTTCTTTGTTAATGACATTACTTTTGAATAAATGAATCAAAGCTTCCCTCTGAATTTGAATTGTGAATATGGAGCTTACTTACACATGACCTGTCCTCACACTCTCTGGGTCCCTTGGCTGACAGGTACAGAGGGAGTAAAAGAAAGGGCATGGGGTTGGGTGAGACCAGGTTCATATTCTAGCTCTGCACTTCTCTTGAAGTGACCCAATTTCTTTGAGCCTCCCTTTTCTCATTTGTGAAATGGACAAAAATGGAATAACAGTTTGAAGAACTAATGATTAATCATACCCTTCCTCCAATATGGATTTTTAACCAATAAAGAAAAAAACACAAATTTTATAATAAAAAACCATAATATTTATGTTATTACTAAGATGAGTAAAACCATCGAAAAAAGACTGTGTAAGAACTGTGTCTTAGCATGCTCTGAAAGTAGGCAGAGGAAATAGAATTATTTTTCTAAAACTGTTTCCTCCTGGTAAACCCAAAAGAAAACCCCCTTCCCTCAATTTCCATGTTAATATAAGGAACACAGTAACAAGCGTCTCTGCATCACCACCTTCCCTAACCGTGAGGATTAAATAAGATAACATAACGTAATGATAATGAAGATGATTGTCAATGGCTTCTGAACTGTAACTTACTCTATTCCAGGCACTGTACTAAGTACTCTACATGCTGTCCTTTCAGTAGCCCTATTAACATTACGTCCCAACATCTCCCTTTCTTCAGAGGACAGGGGCCTCTGGGGATTAAATAATTTACTCTAGTCATTCTGCCGGCATGTGGTCTAGCTCAAGTATCAGTTTATAGGTTTATAGGCAAAGGAGTCATTAGAGCCCTAAGAGGAAGCTTGAAATCCCTCAAGGAGGGAAGGAGTGAGCACTGGGCCAGACACAAGAAAGGCATTTAATAAACACCTGTGGTCATGATGGCAGCTATTTAGGAATTGCTGGCTGCTTTACTCACTATATTTAAATGCACTGATATATACCCCACAACCAGATAGCACACACCCTTTGCAGGGATGGAATAACTATGTTACTTCACTGAACCTGCCCTCTGTGGGGCTGAGTTCTTCTCAGTACTTGGTAAATATAAGACTTACTGATAAATTCCAATATTAAGGAATTAAGGTAAAAGATTTGAAAAGGAGGAAAAGAACAAGGTTATTCTACTAAAGTAACAGTGTGTGTGCTTGTGTGTGTGTGTGTGTGTGTGTGTGTTTATTTCCTTAGATAGTCAGGGTAGAGTAACTAGAAGGTGGAGATAGGGAAGAAAATAGCATTCAGTAGGAAATTTCCTGTCCTAGGTGTCCTGGGTATACTTTTCTCCAGTGGCTCTTTAGAGTAAGATATGTGACAATGATAGACACTACCTGGAACTCACTAATCCACTTATATTATTTGAGCAGGAACTATGCTCAGTGTAGGACAGGAACTATGCTAGGTACTGGGAAACTAGTGTAGACAGAATGAAGAAAGCTCCTCTTCTCACAGGGCACCTGGAGAGATGAAGTCAATGAGAATGCAGTGATATGAGCTACAAGAATTCTTACCAGAGGAGCACAATATGTTCCAGGAGAACATAGGGGGAGCATATTTCACAGACTTGGGCATTATATGGCAATCCTTCCAGAATGGTGACATCTTATCTGAGGTCTAACAGGTGTGTAGGAGAAAGGCAATGTAGGCATTCAAGCAAAGGTTGAAGAATGTACAAAGTCCCAAATCACGGATGTTAATTTTTTTTTTTTTGCATTTTAAAAATTTTTGTAGTTTTTTTTTTTAGTTTTTAATTTTTATTTATTTTTTAAATTTCTTTTCAGTGTGCCAGAATTCATTGTTTATGCACCACACCCAGTGCTCCATGCAATACGTGCCCTCCACAATACCCACCACCAGGCTCACCCAACCTTCCACCTTCCTCCCCTCCAAAACCCTCAGTCAGTTCCTCAGAGTCCACAGTCTCTCATGGCTCATCTCCCCCTCCGATTTCCCTCAACTCCCTTCTCCTCTCATCTTCTCATGTCCTCCGTGTTATTCCTTATGCTCCACAAATAAGCAAAACCATATGATAATTGACTCTCTCCGCTTGACTTATTTCACTCAGCATAATCTCTTCCAGTCCCGTCCATGCTGCTACAAAAGTCGGGTATTCATCCTTTCTGATGGAGGCATAATACCCCACAGACGTTCATTATTAATGTTACTATTATTATGTCTTTGGTGAATCAGTGATATCCAAGTTCAAATCCTGGTGTTGTCACCTCTCATTGTGTGGCTTTGGGAAAGCTGCCTTATCTTTCTGAGTCTGTCTTGTTCTTTGCATCATACATATATAAACTTGTAGAAATGTTATGGAAAGAAGAAGAACAGATAGCAGCATGAACCCTAGCACTGTGCCTGGCATTTAAAATACTATAGCACATTTCTCTTTTCATTCTCTTTAAAAAGTTTGAGTTTTTCATCTTATGAATTCCAAAGTCTTCTGGACACTAGATAACTTCCATCAACTAACATTTTCTGAAAGATGTGAGATGCTGAGCAAATATTCTATATAATTACAGGAGAACAACTAGCTGGCAGGCCATGCAGTGAGATCCCCCTGGGACATTATATGGTGGATCACACTGTTAATTCTAGAAAGAACCCATAAAACAAATTTGTAAGATAGTAAAGCTGTATTATAAATCAGTACCACAATTCTAGGCTTTTAACTCAAAGTCGGCACAATACTCACACCTCAGCTGACTTTGGAATTTTCTTGAAAATGCATTTTCTATATCTAGAGGCAAAGAATAGCTCTCAAATATTTTTGGCTCAGTGCTTCAGAAGGGGGCCAAACTCCAACTGGAGTTTGAATCTATGCTTCCCCTTTTAAGTCCTGAATTCCTTTTAAGTCCATGAATAAATTGTATTATGTTTGACATAAAATCAGTATCTGTCATGCACTCTTAGGCAAATGATAATTTTCTACTGAAAACTATTTCCTTAGTGATGGTAAATCTTCAACTGCTATTGACAGATTCAATTTTTGCAAAGCACCAAAAAGTCGAGGAGGTGTGGGGAAGTATACTTCAGCTTAGCAGATATTATTGAGCACTTAATACCTGTCATTTGCTTGTTTGTTCTTAGTTTCAATCTCCTCCCACCCTTTCTCTGCAAACAAGCTCTCCATGTTTAACTCTATGAGTGAAATTCAACCAATAAAATCATGTTAGCGACAGGAACGTTAGGAAGTATGGCACAGATATTATTGGTGCCCCATTCATCCCTGGGGGACCTTTTAAGTTTGGGGTGCCCATCTCCCAGCTTCTGAAAGTGCTGCTGCTAAAGGCTCATGCTTACCATCTTCCCTGTGGGACGGACCCCTATCCCATCTGGAATTGGCTCAGAGTTATACAGCCCTCTGGAATGCTTATCCAACCCCTGACTTTTATAGGGTGTACAAAAGCCCATTTCCGTGCCTAAAGCATGACAAACACTGAGATGCAATTTGTACCCCCAAAGCTCTCTGCAGTATGTGGCTGAGGTTAGACCTTACCCAGGAACCCTTCCCTGCTTAAATCCCTGCCTTTCTCTATTAGGCTCCCCCAGCCATACAGATTTCTCCTGGGAGGCTCTCTTAGTGGATGACTTGCACACAACCCCCTGGGTCAGGTTCTGCCTCTGGAGACCCTAGGCTAGGACAGTGGGAGAAGCTGTTCCAACTCTGCTACTCTCATTAATGGTTCTGGCTCTTTCCCTATTCTGGCTCTTACCTTCATCCCTTGCTCTAGGACCAGCTCCCTCCTGGTCATTCCAGAACCTGCAAGTGACTCTGTTCCCCAGACCCTCAGCTACCTTCCAGAGGTTCCACCTCCTCCAGACATCCTCACATGCTCAACTCTGGCTGAATCCTCGAGAGGCCCCTCTTCCAACGATCCGTCTCCCTTGCACAGTGCCAGCCAAGGGCCTTCAGCAGCACTGCCACCCATGGTTCTCAAGCCAGAGGGGTGGTAAAAGCTTTCTGTACAACCAGGGGTTGCCTCACTGTTCCCTGATTCTGCTCTTCCAACACCTCTGTAATTAGTTCCCTGCACTAGATTGAGCATAGACCCCTCTGTTGAGCATGGATTCTCTGTTCCCAACTGGATACTGACTGGTACACAAAAATTCTGGCATTATGCTGAATGCAGAAGATGGAACAATAGTACAACTTTGCTTTATCCTCCAGTTACTCACAGGTATTAACCTTACAACACAGGCAACCCCTGCTCTGATAGAGAGTCTATGGCAGGAGTGGGGGGAGATAGCACAGAATCACCCTAGGCAGGGCTGGTTGTGCAATGGTCACTTGGCAAGGAAAGAGTCCCCTGGGAGGGGGGTGACTTTGGAGCTGAATGAAGGGGAGAGATTAGGCAGGATTGCAGCCATAGGTTTTTTTATCCCCCTGCTCCAAGCCAATTTTCCTCTTTAATGATAACAGAAAGGTGTTCTGATCCTACTTAAGCCCCTCTCTTTACTCCCTCATCTGGCTGGTGGTTAGTCAATTAAACTTGTAGCTATCCAGCACATGGACGTGAGGAGACTGGGCTTGGGATAGTGAGCAGGTACTCTGGGAGATGCACGTGAAAACTGAGATGAACATCAGCAATTACTGATGCACACTGAGGGAGACCATAATGCAGTGGGGCTGGAGAAAACATTACCAGAATGGGTCGCTTCTGGAATAACCAGTTTTTCCTCTTCTCTGAATCTGGGCTTCCTAGCTGCACAAGGAGTGTTCTCCCTACTCTAGAGTTCTCAGAGTCTTGTCTGCGACTGCATAGTATCAGCATCACCTCAGCACTTGGTAGAAATGCACGTTTTCCAGCACGTCCCGGGCCCACTGGATCAGCAAGGACTGGCGGGGTGCCTCAGTCTGTGCTTTAACAGGATTCCCAGTGATTCTGATGCGTGCTAACATTTGAGACACCCAGATGACCGCAATGTCCCTTCTTGTTCTGAGGGCCTGATGAGGACGCATTTGGCGTCTGAATTGGGAAAGAAACAGGACCACATTACAGCTGAGGAGGTCCTCACAACAATAAGCACTCACCATGAGGCAGGTACACAAGTCTCTCTGCTTTATTCAGGCCCAATGAGTCCTCTCTTTCTGAGCTCCTAGTTATGGCACCAAACTCTCCTAGTTTTTCCTTCTAATTTTTGGGTTCTTGCTTCCTGGATCCTACCCACAGACTTGCTTCTTTATCACTGCTCGAATTTTGTTTTTCCCAAATTTTCTGGTCTTAGGTCTCTACCTTGCTTAACAACCAGAAATCCAGTTGAGGCCTGGAACCTTGCCAAACCATGGTAGTAGTCTCCCTGGCCTCTCCCAAGAAGCCCATGCTTCCAGCCACCCTGCCCACTGCCTCCATTGGGAACTTTCCTGACTGCAGATCTGAGTCATCTGTGTCCTGCTAGAGACTTCCATGGTTCTCTAAAACCACAGTGGAAATCAGTGTGCATCCAAGTATATCAATTTCAAAGTCCTCCATGGTCTATCTCTAAGACTGATCTGTTTCTGCTCCTGCCTCATCTTCTGGCACTTCCTGTTCCACACAATGTGTCCTCTGCAGTCATTCCAGCCCCCCTTTTGTTCTGTTTGCTTCCCTGTCACTTTTTTCATGCAATCATGGGGAATGCATCCACCCATTCTACTTTCCATATGAGAGAGACTAGCTAATTGTCCATCAAACAAATTCTTGTTCCTCCTGGAAACAAATCTAGACTATATTTTCCAGTCTCCCTTGCAGTTAGGTAAGCCACAGACTGACTTTTGGCCAACAGAATGTGTGTAGAACCCATAAGCCTCTCTTCACTCATCTGCTGACAGATGTGTAGAAAATTTAGAGAACGATGGCACCATGAGAGGCCCACGAGATGGAAGGAGCCTGGGTCCATGAATGACTACATAGAACAGAGCCCTTCCTCACACCATACCTCCTGCTGATCTTCAGTGGACTGTGGCATACATGGGAAATCATATACCTTTCATCTGTGATGCACATGGAAAAACAATATCAAATAAAAATTAGAGTAAAAAATAGTATCAAAGAAAAGTCAGTATTTGTGACCTATCCCTACATTGATATTACATAATAAAATGATCCGGAACTCAATAGCTTACAAACACTTCTATTCCTGTGCTCATGGATCTGCAAGCCAACATGAGTTTGGCTCATGTGGGCTGGTCTCTGCTGGGCAGACCTGTTTTGGGCAGCAGGCTTGGCTCCAGACTGCAGTTGGGTTTGGGTTTGCTCCATCTGTCCTTATTATGGGACCCAAGTTGAAGAGACAGGAGCTTCCTGGGTATGCACTTGTCAAGGCAAATCACTAGAGTCCAGGAGCCCAGCCAAACAGTGCCAGCACTTTACATAGTATTTGCATTATTTGATCTTTTTAAATCTGCTCAGTTTCTATTATCTAAGCAAAAGTTAGGGAAGCAGGAGAGTCCAAACCACTCCAAAGGTCAGAGAGAGTAAAAATGTGCTAAAGAATAATTTGATAGAAGATGTGGTACCTCACAGAATTGTCACTGTCACAGCCCTAGTCTGAGGTTCTCAGGTTCTTCTTAGGAGTATCACTGGCCTCACCCTCTCCCCATTCTAAAGGAAAAAAGAATTCAGTGAATTCCTCTCTTTCCCAGACGGGCAATTCTTTACTTTTTCTGTAGTTCCCAACCTTGCCCAACCCCCACGTGACATGAATTATAAAAAACATCTCAA
The DNA here is from genome assembly GCA_004024625.1 of Mellivora capensis. Taxonomy (NCBI): domain Eukaryota; kingdom Metazoa; phylum Chordata; class Mammalia; order Carnivora; family Mustelidae; genus Mellivora; species Mellivora capensis. The sequence continues at coordinate 39,133 of PISX010015920.1, forward strand.
GCATAACAAGCTCTCAGATTCTGCTATCAATAAGGCAGACTGTGACCCCCATGTCACCGTGGCCCCTAAATCAGGCTGAGCTAATTATAATCCTACCCATTTCTCTCCTACACTATAAAGCATATTCATAATCCAAGCATAGGAATTCAAATTCACAGGAAATGCTCATTTTAAACATTTGTATTGTACTAGTAGTAGATGATTCCTAACACCTCTCATAAGCAATATACACATATCAGAGTACTTTCTCACATTAGCAGGTGTAAGTTGCACTGACCCTTTCTCTAGGAAGATCTTTCTTTCACTGAAGTAAGTCTGATTGCACATTCAGAGAAGAATGGGAGTTGAATCCAAGCCTCCCAGGAGCCCAGCTGTCTCATCATAATTCCCATCTTAGCAAGCTCCTGACACACATGGAAACTGACTGAGCAGAGATGTCCAAGTGTCACATCAATATTTGTTCCTACTACCTCTATAGTAGTTAAAATTTGGCTGGTTCCATGTTCCCCAGCTTGTTGTAGTCAGGGTTCTCCAAAGAAACAGAACCCATAGGGTATGATTGATAGAAGATAGATAGAGGCACATGGGTGACTCAGTTAGTTGAGTGTCTGCCTTTGGCTTAGGTCATGATCCGATGGTCCTGAGATCAAGCCCCACATCAGGCTCCTCGTGCAGTAGGGAGTCTGTTCTCCCTCTCTCTGCTCATGCTCTCTCTCTCTTTCTCTCTCTCTCTCAAATAAATAAATAAAATCTTAAAAAGAAAGAAGATAGATAGACGATAGAGAGAGGAAGAGAGCGAGAAAGAGAGAGAGAGATACAGAGAGAAATCGAGAAAGAGATTGAGCATAAGGTATTGGCTCATACAATCATGCAGGCTGAGAAGTCCCATGATCTCCTTCCTATAAGCCGGAGATCCGGGGAGTTTCTCCAACACTTTTTTACATAAAACTTTGTCATAGAATTTGACATGTTTGACAACTCTGCCCAAATGCAAGGCCTTCAAAGGAAGAAACTCTTCCTCCATTCCACATTCAACAAATAATGACTGAGTTCTCGGTATGCACCATGCCCTGTACTAAACATTGGTGATTGAGCCAAAACAGACAGAATTCTTATTCTCATGGGGCTCATGGCTTAGCAAATGGAATGGTAATTGAATTAGTACACAGAGGGAATATCTAACAGTGACAGGTGCTGAAAAGAAGCAGCCCTGGTTTTAGAGGAAGTCATGACAGGGGATCTAACATAGAGATTAAGCACATGAAAGGCTCCCCTCAGAGTGTCATGCTTGAGCTGAATCTCAAGGGTCTGATTCATCCTGGGACCATGATGAGTACCTAGAAGGTTGCTTGATACATAGGAGAAGCTCATCAAATATTGGTTGGAGGAAGTAATAATAGGCTATAGATAAATGTTTTAGGTCCTAGTTACATTTTCATAGCATGGCACCCCTTAAGCCCCTGATACATTGTATCACTTAAGCTCACAATAATAGAATATATTCTATGACTAGTATTCCCATTTAATAGATGAAGAAACAGAGGCAGAAGAACTTATGTAATTTTTCCAAGGCTGCACAACCAGGAGGGGGTGGAGCTGTGACTCAAACCCAAGCAGTCTGACTGGTGTCTTGGCAATTAGCCATGTCATGGCTGTATACCTGTCCGGGCCAGATGTTCCGCTTACATTATTTCATCTCAGACCTGAGAGAGGTAGGTACTTTGTGTTGGCATTTTTTCTCTTTTTGTAGATGCCAGAATTAGAAATGAGAAATAAAAGTCTCCCTACCCGATACAATAAGGTCAAGAATAGAGTCAAGTTTGCCCCACTCCCCCCACCCCTGCCCCAAACCCGTACCTGGATTCTCTTCACAGTGCCAAAGTGCTCTCTGGGGCCTGAGAGGGTGACAGTGATGGCCAAGGGTTTCTAGGAAAGAAAGAGAAGGAAAAGAAGGAGGAAGGGAAGAGGAGGGGCCCAAGTTCCTGTTTAGACCCTCTACCCTTTTCTTGGGACTTGGATCTGGGCTGTTAGAATAATGCAAAAGCTAAAGGCAATCAGCCCTTCAGGAACACCCTGGAGCCCTTCCATTTCTTTATTGCTCTCTACCTTTGCCGTGTCACTTAGCATTTGTAAAAAGCATTGCAATCACTTGTAATACCGCCTGATTACAAGCTCGGTCTATTTTCCTATGCAAATGGGACGCTGCCCATAGTATGAAAATGTTATAGAAAATTACTTGTACTCAATGGATTTTCTTAAAAAAAATTACAAGTTGCATCTGCAGATTTTAAATCCAGTTCCCTTCTCTCACCCCTCCCCCAAGTGGATGGAACTAATATGGAGCTATTGTTAACCGCTCTAAAAGGTGTGTGAGCAGGGAACAGACCAGAGAGTGGAGGGTCGCAGAAATCTCTGCTGATTCAGTTACAGAGCTGCAAGATGCAAAGTATCCAGACCTAGCTGTCTGAGCACAATCCATACCAATCATGTTAATTGGAAACTGGAAAGAGGCAATGGTCACAATCAACACATTTATCACCCAGAGGGCTGAGGATTTCATAAATTTAATCCAGCAAAGGAACTGGAAAATGGGATTGATGCCTGTAAGAATCCAGGGCGGAGAAGGGGCCCCTCTAAACAACCTTCTCCAGCCATATGGCTGGGAGTGCTGGAACATATTTTATTTGAAGCTATTAGAAATATGAAAAGGCGGCTTCCTCCTGGCCCCTGGCTAAAGTATTGTAGCTTTTTTTTATGGTCTTTATAAAAGAAGAGCAATAAAGAGACACAAACAGGGTAGTTAAGTTTAATGGCGGTAAAAAGCAGACACCTGAATATATGTAATTTATTTTCCTAAAAACTCACCCGATTGAGGCTGCTATTAATTAGCATGGAAATGTATCGTGGAGCCAAGACTGCATGAGGTCTGCTATCTTGGTTACCTTATAAAAAAGAAAAACAAAACAACCAGAAAAATCTTTATCACTTCCTTGTAAAAGGGAGTGGAGGAAAGTCATCCAAACAGCTTGGAGGCTTCGTCTGGAAACATAAATTTGTAAGATCCCAGCTCTGCAGAATTTGGGCAGGAGCCTTGCTCCACCAGGGGGCGGTGCCAGGGGCAGCGTGAGGGAAGAGGAAGGTACATCAGCTGAGGACCTACTATGGCCCGGGACAGGGCTGTGTGTTCTACAAATGGCAGGCACTTATGATCATCCTCATTCCTCAGACAAGGAAATCGGGGTTCAGATCAGCTAAGAGCCTTGGCCCAGGAGATGCCTCATTAAAGAAGTGTCAAGGTCAAACACAGGTGTGCCGGTTGCAAGGCCTGTATCTGACCAGTTCTCTGGGTCTTTCTCAACACAGCTTCTTAGCTGCCACATAGACCATGCACCTGGGTCCTGGAACATGGAGGAGGCAGAGCCTGGAAACGAGCAAATTACAGTAACTTCTCCAAAGCCTTCATTTATCTGTCTGTGGAATGAGAAGATTTCTCCACTTGCTGCTTGTTTAGCTGCAGTATTCATCACTGCAGGCCTGAGTGGGAGTGAGTCAATAAAATTCAGTTGAACAATTACAGTATCTACAGCAAGCTATTGCTCAATAAATATTTAGCAAAGAATGTGGCCAGAGCTACACAGATTGTTGAAGGTGATCTGATCTAACCACCTTATATCTGCACACTTTTGAGAAAGATATCCCTGAAGAAGTTGCTTGCTTCCCCCCCTTTCTTTCCTTCCTTCCTCCCTCCATCTCTCCCTGCTTCCTCCCTTCCTCCTTCCTTCATTCCCTCCCTTCCTCCCTTCTTTCCTTCTTTGCTTCCTTTCTCCCTCTCTCCCTCCCTTCTTTCTTTGCTTCCTCTCTCCTTCCCTCTCTTCCTCCCTCTCTCCTTTCCTTCCATCCCTCCTTTCTTGGAAACAGAGAGTCAGACCTCACTTTCACTATTCACTTCCTGTGTATCTTTGAGCATGTTACTTCACCTCCACATCTCTAGGTTTGCTGTCTGTAGTGAATGCAACCTGGCTTTCACTGGGGCTCAGAGGAGAGAACATATGGGACGGTATCTGGAGCCCTGCCAGGTCATAGCATTGCTCACTCCATAAATGCCAGTTCCCTTCTTTTAGGTGCCTTCGCAACTCTCAGGCTATTACAGTAACTTCTAAAGTTCTGAAGAACAGTGGACTTGTCTCACGCCATGTTCTTTCGCCTGGTCTTCACCTCGGACTTGTGAGGTTAGCGGGACCAGGCCAGCCTCCCCACTGTGTGCACTGAGGAGCACTCTAAGGCACAAGGAGATGAGACGGCCTGTCTCAGACCACACAGCTCATAGGGGTTGCCTTAGGTGGCCCCTGGGTCCCATGTCCCGGGGTGCTGGTTCCCCTCCCTGCCAGCCCCCACATTTGCTATTTAACAATGTCTACCCCACACCTTCTCGTGCCCCTCAAGTCCTCACGTACAAAATGGGAACTGTAAGGTCACCCTCATGGGGTTCCTGTGCCAAGCCGAGTGCCTACTGTGTGTGCTGGCCCCTGCACTGGGTCAGGCAAATGCTCCAGAAAAGGCACGGTTGAGCTCGTTTGGCTGTGACGTCATCGTGATTGTCCTGTGCTGGTTGCAGGAGCCAGTGGGTGTGGGGACTCCTGTTCAGACAGTGGGAGGAACCTCGTTCCAAGTATTCCTGTGGCTTACACAAACATATATGTGCAGGGTGAACAAAGGAAGAACACCAGGCTGTTTGCGCATTTACATGGAAAAATCACTCTGAAACACTTCTCTGCTTCCTTAGATGGAGGAAATATTAACCAACAAGGCCCCACATTGAAGGAGTAATGCAATGGCTGGTATGGACGCAGAGAGGGAGCCCATGGGCGCCCATCACTTTGGCAAGTCAGAGTCTGAAACTCTGACTTGCCAAATGGTGCCTTCCTTTAGAAAGCGGAATTTCTTTCCAAAAAGAGGCAAAAGAAACGTTCCCGTGATTAACAAGGTGCCAACAGGTTGGCCAATAACTCAGAGAGTCAGCAAACACAGCTAACAGCTGGCCTGAAAATACTGGGAAAACAATTTATGAGCTTCTGCTTGAGTCAGAAAACGAGAGGCTGCAAGTTCTGGCATCAGAAGCATATTTCTTACGTGCTCCGTCCGAGAAAAATCTTCGCCCAGATGAAGAGGTTTGTTTCCTTTGATGCTCCTACATCCTGATTAGAGAAACATAAACCCTTTTGTGATTACCTCTGCAATCCAGTGGCCGCTGGCCAGGAGACAAGGCCATACTGTCCCCATGCTGTAAAGAGCAGCTCCCTAATAAGCCACGTCTGTATTGATGTTTGCTGGTTCAAAGGGCCCTGGAACCCAACTGAACATTTCAGATGAATGATAATGTAACTTCCGGTCAAGATGATTATTGGGTAATCACTGGAGGCGAATTACAAAGGGGAGATGAAGAAGGAGGGAGGAAGAATTTATATACTAGAAAGAAGAAAGAGTCCATGAGGAGGAAGAAAGGCAGGGAGGGGGCTGGAGCAACGGCAAGGATCCAGGAATCAGAGCCGATAGCAGCCCCCAGTTATGAAGCACGTGTTAAGCGCCAGACAAGCTGTCAAGGACCACACACGCATTTTCTCATTTAATATTAAAGATAGAAGTGGGGCGCCTGGGAGTCTCCGTCGGTTAAGCGACCGACTCTTGGTTTTGGCTCAGGTCATGATCTCATGGGTCGTGAGACTGAGCTTCACATCTGGAGGGACATGAAGTCAGCTTAAAGCTTCTCTACCCCTGCCCCTCCCTCCATAAGCATAACCACTCGCTCACTCTCTCTCAAATAAATAAATAAATCTTCTCAAAAAATAGAATTGTAAGTGGGAACCATCACTTCAGACAGAAGGAAATGGATACTAGCAGGTTAAATAATGTAACCAAGGTCACCCAACCAGTACTTGGAAGAACCAGGATTTGAACCCAGGAGGGAAGAGGGGAGGAAGAAAAGGAAAGGAGGAAGGGAGGGAAATTAGTCTGGGAGAAGTGACTGACAGAGATAGCCAGCTTCTGTGTTGGAAAATTAGTGGCTTTTCCATCATAGGCAAATGGGCATAAACAAGGGCCCTTGAATTGTGCCAAGCTTAGCTTTCCACCCCAGAAAGTGAAAATTCCCACTAGAAGTGAACCTGGGCTGGAAATTCATGCTTACTAATAGGGACAGAGGACATCAGCTTGATGGGCCAATGCATTAGTAGTGGCCACTGTCTGTGCATTCAAAGACTGTGGAGGGAGTTTATAAGCTGCTACAGCCCTGGGCTGTTTTGCATGATAGAAAGGAAAACTCCAGGGAACAGGGACATTCCACCACTCATTTGGTCCAAAAAACTAGGAATATATCAAAGCTCTAAGAAATCACCCTCTTATTGGGCTGGGAGAAAGGGGCACTAAATAGCACGATTACACTAGAATCACAGTAGATGCATTTTTTTCCCACTAGAAATAAACAGGAATGCAAAGAACAAAGGCGATACAACTACATAAAAGTGGCTTAGTGGTTCTATGGCTGAAGAACAGAAAACTAGTAGAAGCAAAGACACTGGAAAGGAAGAAGGGCAAATATGTTCCCTTGTGCATTCTTCCAACACTCAGTGCTGCTCCCTGTCCTGGGCACCAGGAGCACTCCTGGGGTATGGAGTCAAACTTCCCACCTGGGTAACCCGACCTTAAGTCCCAAGGATCTGGCTTCCTGACTGCCATTTGAACCTAGTGACCCTAAGGCTCAGCTTTGCTTCAACCAAATACTTGATCAGGGTGGTTTGGCCTCTTTGACAGAAGCTTCTTACAAAACAGAAGAAACACATTTAAAAACACATCAAGCATGAACGTGTTTGTTCATTCAATGTATGTTTATGGAGCCCTGGACAACAGGGGCTCCGCAGTGGACGAGGTCTTTGTCTTCATGGAGGGGACCCCCAAAGGGACCCAGACAAACCCCAAGCGACTGAGAAAAAAAAATGCAAGCCTGTGGTGTGCTTGAAAGTTCATGCATACTGTTCTGGAATGGAGGCTAATTGAGGCAGGTGGGCCACTTAAGGCTCCAAGTGCCTCTCTAGGGAGGGGGCATTTACCATTCCGGTCACCAGGATGAGAACAGAGGCTGCAGGAAGTCCCTGTGTCACAACAACAGCGTGGATGGGGTCCCAAGGATGGAGGGGCAAGAGCACTGGGCTGGAGCCAGGACAGTGGCCCATTCCATAATTCTGTCCTTTAATCCTCAAGTCAATTTAGGTATAGGGAACCATATCAGACATGACCCTAAGCAAGGGACTTTTAGAGAATATTCTGTAGGTCAACAGCCAGAAATACTGACTCTTAGAGAATTTTTTTAAAGATTTTATTTATTTATTTGAGAGAGAGAGAGAATGAGAGCCAGGTTCGGGAGGGGGAGAGGGAGAGAGACTCTCAAGCCCACTCCCCAATGAGTGCAGAGCCTGATGCGGGCCTAGATCCCAGAATGCCGAGATCATGACCTGAGCCGAAATCAAGAATCAGATCCCCAATGGACTGAACCACCCAAGCGTCCCAACTCTTAGATTTTCATTGCTGCTGCTCTGTCTGGACTCCTCACAGCAACACTGCCTCATTGACACTGAACTATCACCTGCTTCCCATCAAGCAGTTCCCCTCCAGGGCTCTGGTCCTACCAACACCCCACTTAGGAATGTGAGGTCTGCTACGTCCATCTCAGCTCAGGTTTCATTCTTCCCCTCTCCATCCAGTCCATCTCGGTCCCACCTAGTAATCTCCCTGTCTAACTGTGGTCACCTGTTGTCTCCTAGCTGTTTTCTGAGCACCCTGTATCTCTTTGTGCTCCTCTGTCCCGAGCTCAGTGCCCGGCACACAGCTGACTCCTGGCACCTCTGGGAAATGAAAATATGGAATATGAACAACATAGCATATGTCCTACTTGACCCCCAGGCACACATTGCAGGAGACCACTCTCCATGCAAGCAGAGAACGGAAACTCCCAACATCTGGGCCTTGCCTCCCCCATGCCTGCTGGGAAGCATGGCTGCCACACTAATGAACATATTCCCTTTGTCAAAATCATCTTCTAAGTCCCATCCTGCCTTCACACACTCTGTTCTTGCACCTTCAGAGCTATTCTGAGATGGCGACTCACTTCCTCGCACATTTGGTGAGTGGGTTCATGATGTCGCTGGAGACCCATTCGTTTGTGCGGTTAGAGGATGCTGGAAAGGAAGTCTAGGCTTAGCCACATGTACAGAGGTAAGACTGAAGCCCAGCCTTTTTGATGGTCTCATATACTGGTGGAGCTCCTGCGCCCAGGAACACAGCAGGCTGGCCCCTTTGGTGTCATTGGCTGGAGGTGGCTCAGGAAGGGACTTTCAGCTCTGGTCACTGTGGTAGGCAGAATAAAGTAAGCTTTCCCCCCACAGATGTGCCGAGATGTCCAGGTCCTAAATCCCCCTCAACCCCCTTTCAAGAGATGTTTGGGTCTTACTCTCCAAAACCTGCAAATGTATTACCTTGGATGACAAAGGGTACTTTGCAGATATGATGGACATCTGCATCTGCATTGCAGATATGATGGACAAATTATTCTGGATTATTCAGAAATTCAACATAATCACAAGGGTCTTTATTAGTGAAAGAGGGACACAGGGAGAAGGATCTGAAGACGGGGGAAAGGGTTATGAATCAAGGGATACAGTCTCCCTCTACAAGCTGGGAAAGACAAGGAAGGGAGTTCTCATAAGTGCCTCCAGAAGAAAAGACACACTGCCAGTATATTGATTTTAGACCCAGTGAGACTCATATCTCCAGAAGTTTGAGAAGTCTCAGAAAGAAGTAACCCTAGCAGCATAATGCAAGCTTAAGATGTATTTGAAGACTCCCAGGTTTATTCTTTTTTTTTTTTTTTTTGGCTTTT
>PISX010015921.1:0-47994 GCA_004024625.1 Mellivora capensis
GCCGGAAGACAAGCAGCTGTCCCCCAGGGACCTGTGCTGGGGTCTAGCTTCCTGAGCGCACCCTTCTTGGAGTTGGTCTGCCCCTGTGGAAGAGGCCCAGGAGGGGCCTCCGTAAGGCACCCCCATCGCCCTTCACCTCCTTCACCTCCTTCACCTCCATCAGCAAAGGCTTTTTTTTTTTTTTAACTTTTCTGCAGCCCTTTGCCCTTGTCCTCCCGCCTTTGTTTTCGGCCCAGCAGTGGAGCACAGTGCCGTCGGGAACCACGCCGCTGTCCCCTGGGCCTGGTGCGCGGGTGGGACAGAGGCGGGGTACAGAGCCTCCCAACTTTCCACGCACATTTTGGGGGGAGGCGGGGGTGCGAGAGAGACGCTTTCTTACCTGGGCTCCTGGGGCTGCCTGGTCCGGGGCCCCTGAGCTCGGTGGCGCCTTAACTTTGCAAGGAGACGGCTCAGTGAGCTTTGCCTGGGAACAGAAAATGCTGACTTAGGGCAATAAAACATTCCCTCCCCAGGCTCCCCCACGGGTTAATCACCTTCTCAGCGCAGGAAACCCATGATTTAATTTAGAAAATATGGTTTAAAAACCTTGGTCCAGAGGCTGCTTGGACTTAATTCGGGACATGTTTAGGCTGATTACATCCTGACCTTCATTAAGAGGGAAACAAGAGGACTCAGAAGTTTTGTCAAAGTGGGCAGGAAGCGTTTTCAGTGGGGGGCAGCGTGGACGCACCTGGCGGCCCGAGGGTTGCTCCCGCCTCCTCAAGCCCAAACCCGGGAGAGGAAGGAGAGTGTCAGATGCCGTCGGATCAGATGCCCCCGGTCGCCCGGGCAGAGCCCTCCTGCACCGGCACCCTGATGGCCGGAGCCTGCATGCAGGCCACGGGCTCTGAGGTGGAAGGCCTGCCGGTAAAAGAAAAAACAGTCACGGGTGAGCGGGGACTAGGGAGAGCTGTCTGTAGGTCAGCTCGGCCTCCGTCGCCCGAATGCTAAGCCACGGTCACGGGACGGGGTGGCCGTGTCCTGGGGGCTCCCGTGTACAGAGCTGCTTGAACCCACAAGGCTAGCGCCGGGTGCCCAGACCATTGCATGTGTCACCGCCTGCGATGGAGCTGGGTGACAGACTGACAGCCGGACAGAGAGGTTGAGGGGAAGGAGGACGGAAGGGTAGCGGCCAAGTGTCTGGGCTTCCTCCTGGAGATCCCCTGGGTGGCCTGGTGGTTCTCGCCAACTGGCAGGGCGGTGAGTGTTTTCTCTCTGGCTTTCCCTTTGTGGCTTTGGCAGTGACCACAACATGTGCTTCTCAAGACAAGCGTGTGCCGTGGCAAGACCCGGCGGGCGTGAAGCCCCCGCCCCCGAGTTTGGTCCCTGCTGGAGCTCCTGCTGGAAGCGGGCTGGGACGGGGTACCGGGGACGGTCCCCTTGGAGAGGCTCTCCGCTGCAGTGAGGGACCCACTGGAAAGGGGACCCCGGCGTGCAGCGTTTCCAGTGGCAAGGCCATGGCGTGCAGGGGCCTGCAGGTGCCCGAGCACAGAGCAGAGGTGGAGGTTTCCCGTCTGCGGAGAGAGCGCTAGTCCTTGGGAGCCGTCCTGGGGCCTCCTTCATGACGTCACGGGGAGCGGCACCGTCCAGTAGGGATTTTCCGCTGGGACGGAAGTTCTCCATCTGTGGTGTCCCGATCGGCAGCTACCAGCCCCGTGTGGCTGTTGGGTATGAGCTGGGACTGGTGAGATCTTGGGACCGAGTTTCTTATTCTGTTACTTGGTTGTAAGCGATTGTGACTTGCTGGGCTCAGGCTGCCGTCTCTGAGGGCGCAGTCAGGAGGGGCCGCTCCCCTTCCCCGTTGAACATTGTGTGTGGCCCATGTGGGAGAGTGTGTGACATGGGCACACACAGCGTGAAGGATGAAGCGGGCAGCTGCGCGCCCTCCACCCGGTCCGGGGAACTGCTCTTCCATCTCTCCTAGGCAGCCCCCCGAGTCCCCTTGTCGTCCACCGTAGTCGCTGCCGGGTCTCGTGTCAGTGACCTCTCCTGCTCACCCCGTAGCCTCACCAGCTGCTCGCTTGCCCGTGTCCCCGCGTACGAAGCCCTGGGGCTGGGGCTGGAACGAGGGCAGAGCCTTTCGGCACAGCCCGCAGGCGGGAAGCCGCACTCCAGGTGTCCACCGGGTCTGTACCCCGAGGTCTCTCTCCCGGTCCCTGCCTTCTCCTGTGTCCTCCCTGGGTCATCCCTCCGCGCCTTTCCGTGTCCTGTTCTTCTCTAGGGACACAGTCACGTGGGGTTAGGGCCCACCCTAACGACCTCATTTAAACGTAACTATTTCTTGGAAGACCCTGTCTCCAAAGGCGGTTCCATTCTGAGATACTGGGGGCCGAGGGTGCCAGCGTCAGACTTTCGGAGCGGTACACCGGAGCCATGACCGTCCCCAGACAGCGTACTGTTTCGGGTCCTCCGTGTGGGCCTTTGTGTCGCCTGTGGAGACGTGCTGGGGGCTTCTGCAGCCTCCTTTCCTCGGCATTGCCTCTGGTCTGCACCGTCACTGGGAGACCGTCTGGCGGCTCGGTTGGGGTGTGCTTGCCTGGGTGAGGGGCCTGTTCCTTCGGGAGTAAAAGGGCTGGAGTCAGACCTTGCTTGCTGCTGGCTTAGTAGGCTTCTGCCCTGGGTACGACCTAGAGAGAGACCTCCGCGGGCCCCCTCTGCCCAGTTAGATGTGGACGCACGTGGGTGCCCGGCATGCGGGTGGCCTCCGGGCCTCTGAGCAGGATGTGCCTCCTGGGCTGCACTTCGGAATTTTGGTCCGTGACCGCTCTCCCAGCACTTCCCCTCTCACCTTCTCTCCTCACCTCCATGACCTTCCCAACAAGCCGTTTCTCTTCCAGCACTTCCCCGTGGTCTTGCTTTGCTCGTGGACTTTCCTGAAGACACGGAACAGCCCCCCCAGCTCAGAGAAGCCCCCCACCCCTGAGCTTTTTCACCTAATTGTAAAATGGGTTTATGTATATCGATATTTGGGAGAAAAACCAGATTAAGGAGAGAAAAAAATTCTTTGGAATTTGCTACTGCAGGTATCTCCGTGTATAAAAAATCGGAGCGTTTGCGTCCACGGTCATGTCCTTGTGACGACACCTAACGGGCTGCTTTTAGGTAAACGCTCGTTCCTGTTGTCCCTCTGTAGCGCCGCCGTTTTCCACGGTTGCCCACGGTCCAGTCCAGCACGTGGCCCGTCACAGAGCAAACCCCCGCTGCTTTGAGACATGTAGCGTTTTCCAGTTTTTCCGGATTCTGCCTCAGCACCCCAAGAGGCGTCCGTGTCTGTCTTTTTCAAACAAGGACATTCGCGAACGCAATCCCGCTACGCCTCCACCCACAAAATCGGGGAGCAGGCGTTGACGCGCGACTGCCGTGTGACCCCACCCACCACGGTGTCCTGGGCGGTCCTGGGGAGGTCCGTGAGTCCGTCTGTGCCAAGGATGCAGGCCAGGGTCGCCTGCTGCGTTTGGCCCCAGGCCTCCCCGGGTTCCTTCAGTCTGGAATGTTGCTCAGCCTGGTCTTGCTTGGCCTTTTCAGCCTCGGCACTTGTGCGGGGGACGCCCACTTCTGCAGGACGCCCCGCCGTGGGGCTGCTCCTTGGGCTGCGGCGTGTTCACCCGGTGGACGCGGAGAAGGACCTGCCGTCTGCCGAGGTGAGAGCCGTTCGTGCGTGACGCCCCCCTCCCCGCCTCCACCAGGCTGTAGAGTAAGTGAATTTAATGAACAGGCACAAAGCGCTGCTCTTGTGTTTTTCTAGCAGTAAAGGGATTTCTCAGGTATTGTAACTATTCCGTCTGGTGGAGGAAGCCGTGGTTGGAGCTGGGGCCTTGTGAAGTTCTAAACGCTCTGAAATCTTGTTAATCCTGGCGGCTTAAACAAATGAAAGGGTCCTCATCCTTAAAGTCTTTCTTTTTCAGCCTGCTTTTGATGAGAAAATAATTGATTATCTTTGGGGATAATAATACCTTGAGTTATTTATAACCTTTCTTCTTGGGGAGCTCCGTGCTGCGTGCACATGCCGGCGAATGGCAGGGCTGACAGCCTCCCACCGAGGGGGAGTCCAGTGTTATCGCCCCCTTGGCCCCTTCCCCTAGTGTTGGAGCTTGAAATGTAAATGCGGGAGAAGCAGCGACTTGCCGGAATTCAGTTGCGTCTGTCAGCACACGCACCAGGAGTAAGGAGCAGAGGGCAGACGCCGGCCGAGAGGTGGTGTCACGGCATCATGCGCGATGGTTCTCCAGAGTCGTTGGAGACCGCGCGGATGACTCTTGGGACGGAGGGCATGATGCCGTCTGGCCGCACGGTGTACGTCTCCTGGACGTCCCGTTATTCGGATACGTCTGAATGATTTTCCCTTTATAGTATCCCTCGCCTTTCCCTGAATGTCATGGTCTTTGTCTGACCCTCTTGATCCTTGTCTGGTCTTAGAACCCCTCCGTCCCCTGGGAGCTCAGGGCTCATTCTTGGGGGGGTTCTCTCTGCCTCCCATCAGTCAGGGCTGGGCACATGCCTTGGGGTGGGCACAAGCCCTGGGACTTCCCAATCTCCTTCTCTTGGGAAGTGTGGCTCAAACTCGAGTGTGTGGTGGTGACTGAGGTCAGAAAGAGAGTGGAGGGGGCTGGGGAAACAGAGAGAGGAGCTTCATAAGAAATGCGGCACCACTGGGAAGTTTGAGTCCTTGTAAGTTCTCCACGCACACGCACACGCACACGCACACGCACACGCTGATAGTTTGGCTGGGCACGATTCTCAGTCGAATGCCAAGTGCCCTGGAACGTCCCCGACAGTCGCCTCGCACCTCGTGCTGTGTTCTTAGAGGTCCACTGCCTTGGGAGCTTCCTTTCTCTTACGGTGACTTGTTCTGCTTAGAGAGATTTGAGGATTTTTCCTTCTCCTTGGTGTTCTGAAATTTTATGATGCTGGGGGAGGGGGCAGTTCTTCCGGTTCATTCTTCTGAGCGCTGGTTAGCTTTTTTACTCTGGATGCTTGAGTCTTTTGGCTTGAGAATGGGGGGTTTTCTTCAATGCCTGGCTGTCCTTGTTGGATTCAAAGTAGAAATGAGAGCCTATAACCACTGAGGCCCAAGGGACTCACTTTGGGTTCGGTGCTGAGGCCGGGCACTGTGCAAGGTGTACGAGTCTCTGTCCGGAGTGGTCCATTTCATTTCACTTCTGATTAACAGGCACCCTCTTTGTATGTCCCTCACAGTGGTCAGGAGGCCAAGACGTGGAGACCTGAGTGCCTGGCCTGCTCCAAGCTCGGGTCCGGGAGGGTGTAGCCGGCTGGGGTGGGAGTTGGGGGTTCGGGTTTCTACTGGTCCTTCCACACGTTTGTGGCATTTGTCAGCGACACCAGCTGTCTGGGGAACCTGCCGGCTCTGAATTCTGATTCATTCTTCACCTGTGCTGGCCACTTGGCTTCTCCAGGCTCTCTGTCCTTCTGGGTGCCTTCCGTAGATCCCCAAGGCTGTGGGTTCTCCTGCCTCTTGTACCACACACCTGATGGCTCCTTTCTTCCATAAATTCATGCGCTTTCCCTTCTCCTTTCCCTGTTGTCTCGTTCTCTCCATGATTGTGGTTCATACCTTATTTTATTTCATTCCCATTATTTTGTGAGGCATTTAGAAAGGAGAACAGGAAAGCATGTGGTCAGTCCAGCATTTTTTTTCTCTGCTTCATAGAATAACATGAGAAGCACCACAACAGGCCTTTCTTACTTTAGGCTGGCTTTTAAAATAAGAAAATTAACCAGTTCCTCTGTTAAGGGCACGTGGGAATTCTTCTGAACGCGTTGACACTTCTGCATCTTTGCCGAGGGGATTAAGAGCCCTGCTGGGATTTCTGCATAGGCTTCTCATGGCCAGAGGTCTCTTGCTTCTGATAGAGTCAGCTTCTGGTCCGTTTTAAAAAACGGCCGTCAACGGAAGTACGAAAGCGTGTGGAGCCCACCTTTAGGCGCTCCCCGGCAGCCTTGCAGGCTGAGGATGGAGAAGTCGGCTTCGCCGCAGGGGTCTGTGATCAGGTGTGCTGACGAAAACACGTCTTCTGACGTTAGCAAAAGATAGTAAAACCGCACATCCGGGTATGAAACGCCGTGTTCAGCGTAAATCATGCGAATGACCTTGCATCCGCTGGTCTGTGGATGTTGGCCAGGGTCTTCCAGTGAGGGGCACCTGATACGAGTCCCCAGATGCCTTTTTTGCCTAAACCGTGTCCGGAGTTTTCTTTAGAAACGAAATGAAAACCAAAAGGAACTTGCGGCGCAGGTCAGGGTCCACAGGGTATAGGGTCAGGGTCCACAGGGTATAGGGTCAGGGTCCACAGGGTATAGGGTCAGGGTCCACAGGGTATAGGGTCAGGGTCCACAGGGTATAGGGTCAGGGTCCACAGGGTATAGGGTCAGGGTCCACAGGGTATAGGGTCTTTTTAATCCTTGATACTTTTGTCTCCCACACCGTTTCAGTACGTCTTCCAAAGCCGACTTGGTTCTTCCGGAGAGAATTCCTTTGCCCTCGTGTTTGTGCAGAACGGTTACAGACTCACAAATTTGATTACGGAGTTTGGTGGTCTGACAGGTACGGCTGGCGTGAACAGGTCCGGGACTGAGGCCGTTGGGTCCTGCTGGGTGTGCGTCACTTCACGGGGCACAGGTGGGGACTGTGGGCCCCTGTGACTGCTCAGTGCATTTTTCAAGGGCCGTTAGGACCTCCCATAACCAGAATAGTTGACTGAGTCGAAGTCGTTGAGCGACTCTTGTGGCATCCGTCCTGCTCTCAGCAGACGCAGTTTCCCACCGCTGGAACGGGAACGAAGGGCGTTCTCTGTCCCCCCCAGGGTGAGGCCAGATTTGATGACTCCTGGAGGTCCTTTTCTGGGAGCCCAGTTTGTCAGCCCCCTTCCAGGTGGCTGCCATCGTTTCCTCACGCCCTGATTGGATTTTCTGCAGACGGACACTGAGTTACTGGTCTAGGTCTTTGTCAAAGCAGAAGCCCAAGTCCCCCAGCCAACTCTGCAGACCAGCAGATGTGAAAAGCCTTTAATGGAGTCTCAGATGCTCTCCTTTTAGAATTTGTCTCCGAGGAGAAGTGAAAGTTCACTTGTCAGAGGTAATTTACAGCCGGAATTTTCAGGGGAGGTAAAGTTTCCCTGAAGGCATCTCTTTGGGGAAGAATCTGGGTATAGAAGGGGACTCTGGGATTCAGCCGCTTGGCGCTGGTACGTTATAGTTCCATCAGCGTGGCCGTATTTGTCCCCGTGATGGACATACCGCATCACTTTGCAGGGGGTCCCTGTGTGTGCCCTGGTTCCCGGGCACTCAGACCACAACAGAGGCTCCCTGTTGTGCCCTGGTTCCCACTGGTGGCGTCTTCGAGCTCTGGCCAGGGGCCAGGATGATGGACAAGGGACGTAGGGACGAGGGACGTGCAAGCAGTAGGAAGTGAGTCCACAAGCAGGTCTCATGACTGAAAGATGATGGAGTGGGAGGTGGGGGGAGGTAAACCCAACCCACTAGTCCAGAAAGGCCTCCGCACAGGGGACAAGCCTCAGGTCCTCAGTGTCAGAGTCAGAAGAAAGTATGGCGACGACCGTAATAGAAGGTGTCGAATTTCCGTGAACTTGAAGAATCCAGAGTTCTCCTTGGGGTCATGACCTTGAGTCACACCACATCGAGGGGACACTAGGCCTGTGCTTCACACTGGTCTAGTTCTTTAGTTTTATGCAAGGCACACCCGGTGCCTCTTGTTTTTCTGTGTGAACAGGACCACAGTGTGTAAGGTCCCTCTCTGTCCCCAGCACGTGTTCTCACTTTGGCTGTGAGCCATGCCTCCCTAATTTGTACTGAGGAGCTGCTGAAGGAGTTCTTATTCTGCACATTTTTGTATTTCCAGCCCAGCCTCCTGGTTCCATGGTAGAAAGCCTGCCCTGTGTTTTAGCAGCAGACGGTGCTGCCCCTTGAGCAGCGAGCAGCGTGGGGGCCACACTGAACACGCTGGCTGAGCACGCCAGCCAGAAGTAGGGTTTGGGAAATACCGAGGCGGGAGGAGTTGTGACCTACAGAAATCCGTGCAGACACGAATAGAGTTGATTCCGGCCACGTGTGAGTGCTGCCTGCCTGCTCCCTCCTCCAGGCCCAGCGCGGGCTTGTGGAAGAGTCTGGAAGAGTCGTGGCACGTGTGGGCAGTCTTGGGGGTTGCTCACCCCTAGGGAGGAAGAACAGCAGCTTCCCTTGGGTGACGTAGTTATTCCTAGTTAAAAGGACAAGATGGTTTGGGGGTAAACTGCCCCCCTTGAGTCCATCACTGCAAATGCATTTATAACGAGGGACCTGGGTCAGAAAACTTCCCATGTGCCATGCACTCAGCCTCACCCAGCAAAGATGGGGGCTGAGGGGTCTTTTTTATGTTGGCTTTTTCCCAGAAAGAAAAGAAAAAAAGAAAAAAGCAAGAACTATGAGGTTGAATAAGTTGTGTGACCTTCCACATTTGGACTTTATGGAGAGAACGAGACTCTTCTTCAGATGTTTGCTTCTCTGTTGCTGTGTAAGAAAACCCTCCACCCCCTTGAAGCTGGAATGATCATCTGTTATCATCGATGCCAACCTTCTCTGTGTTGGTATGGTTCCTTCTCCGGCCTCTCGTGACGCTGTCGTAAGATGCTAGCGAGGGCCCTGTTCTCATCTGACGGCTCATCCGGGCTGTTTGCCCAAGACGGGGCAGTGACATGGTGCGTGGCTGATGGTGATCGCGGGCTTGGAGCTCGGGGGTTTCCTGACTGAGAACTAATCTGTGGCCTTCCTGCGTGGCTCAACCTTCTCAGTGTGGTGGCTGGGTTCCAGGACTCTGGAGAGTAAGTGTCCTAGGAACAGGAAGTGGAATCTGGCCTGGTACGGCTTCATTCAGAACTGGGACGGGGTCACTTCCTGTATATTCTGTGGGTCAGAGGCATCCAGGGCCCACCCTGATTCTGGAGGGTGGGAAAATAGATCCCAGCTCTTGGTGGGGAGTGTCAAGGTCACCTTGCAGAAGAACATCTAAAATAGAAGATACAGTTGCAGTCTTCTTTGGACATTATAACTTGTCGAAGATTTGAAAATCTAAACGGGATATAAGATCCCTTTAAAATAGGCATGTACACATTTGTATATTATAGCCCATGAACATGTTCTTTCAATTTGAGGGTTGTCATTTATTCATTCAACAAACATTTATCTAGTGAGTGCTGTTGTGGGTGTATCATGGCCAATAAATGGCAAGATGGAAGAATGATGGAAAGAGAGAGTAAAAGACACAGACGATGTTTTAGACAGAGACAGACTCCCCGTGGTATGTGTATTGGACAGCCGCTCTGCACAGGGCTGGGGTGGGGGAGCTCAGTGTGCAAGCAGAGAAAGGAAGAGTCTTAGAGGGGAGAATGGCATGTGGGCGCTGATGAGGGCAGCACTCTGGCTGTATCTTCTCGTTTGGAGAAAATGGTGCGCTGTCAGGCTGCGGGCTGTGCAAGAAGTACCAGGGGTTTCTCTGGTGGGCAGAATCCCTAGCCCTGGACTGTGCTCTTTCTGGAAGGTGTATTGGGAAGAGGAAGTTGATTGAGCTGTAGAACTATACTGTTTCTAATGTTGGCATTGAGAGTTCTCTGTAGTATTTTTACTTAATATGAACTCTACTAATGGCGTTCTGGAAACTGGAGGATTCTCGTGTCTAGACTTTCCTTTCTCCTGTGATTGTCCTTAGAATCATCAGTATTTTCCCCAGGTTTATAAAAACGTTATACACACTTGCTCAGACTCTCCTTAAAATCAGTTTCATATCTGTGGCTTAGGGCCGTTTGCAGGCTGCATGAAATAATGCGGTCCAGATTTGTTGAAATATGAGGGCTTTTTTTTTCCTTTTGACATCTGCACTTTGAGCATTCAGTGTTTTATGCACCATTAAAAAAAAAATCACTTTTGATCTTGAGTTGCTTTCAACATCACAAGTATAGATGCATTTCTCGTCACCCAGAAGTCGTGGTAACCACTGATCTGTTCTCTGTCCTGTATTTTGTTTTCCAAGAATGGCATGTCGTGGAGTCATAAAGGGTTTAACCTTCTGAGTCAGCATAAACCTTTGTGATTCACGCATGTGGTTCCAGCTATCAGTAGTTCATTCCATTTTCGTTCCTTTTCCTTCATGCCTGATCTTCCAAGTTCTGGGAAACTACAGTGAGTTCTATTAGTTTCCCTTTGTTTGAAAATGAAAATCCTGGGGCGCCTGGGTGGCTCAGTCGGTGACTCATCTGCATTCAGTTCAGGTCATGATTCCAGGGTCCTGGGATCGAGTCCCACTTCAGGCCCCCTGTTCCGTGGCGAGTCTGCTTCTCCCTCTGCCTCTCCCCCTCCCTCCTTCTGCACTCACGCTCTCGCCGGCTCTCTTGCTTTCTATCTCAAATAAATACAATCTTAAAAAAAAAAAAAAGAAAAGAAAATGAAAATTCTTCATCTGATAGGGATGCTTTCACTGGCTGGGCATAGATTTCTACCTTGATAGTTTCTTTCTTTGAGAACTTAAATATTTTGTTTTTTCACCCTTCTGACCTCTGTTATTTATTTTTTTTTTAAGATTTTTAAAAAAAATTTATTTATTTGTCAGAGAGGGAGCACAGGCAGACGGAGGCAGAGGGAGAAGCGGGCTTCCCGCCGAGCAGGGAGCCCGATGTGGGACTCGATCCCAGGACGCTGGGATGATGACCTGAACCGAAGGCAGCCGCTTAACCAACTGAGCCACCCAGGCGTCCCAATGACCTCTGTTATTTTTAATGAGAAATCTGCAGCCATAAAAATAGTTTTCCTTCATAAGTAATTTTTGTCTGACTGCTTTAAAGATCTTTTCACTTTGTCCTGGTCGTTAGTTTCTTCAGCAGATTAGTATAGTTGGGGATAGATTTCATTGATTTATCTCTTTAGGGATTCACTGAGTCTTTATTTTGTGGCTTTATATTTTTTGCCTTATTTAGGAAGGTCTAAACTATTATTTCTTTTTTCTCTTTCTCTCTCTCTTCCAGCTCTATGCCCCGTGTGGGGTATGAACTCACGAGCCAGCCAGATGCCCTTAGATATTATCTCTTTACCTTTTCTCCCTCTCCTTCTGGGGCTCTGATGACATGAGTATCAGATCATGTAATTCCATCCCACAAGTCTGTGAGGCTGTCTTCATTTCTTTTTCCCATCTTTTTGTTCAGATTCTTTAATTTTTATTAACATCTGTCATCTCCATACTACTTTCAATCCCATGCAACGAGGTTTTGCTTATATTTATTGTGTTTTCATTCTAAGATTTCCAATTTTTTCCTTTTTATATCTTCATTTTCTTTCCTAAGACATTTCATAGTTCTATTGTTTTCCAAAGTGCTTATCTTTACCTGCTGGAGTGTTTTGTATTTGTTATATTCAAGTTTTTGTCGGATAATTCCAACGTCTACATCCTCTTATTCTTAATGTCTGTTGTTGGTTTGAGATTTTCCTGGTTTTCTGTATGCTGCGTATCCTTGGGTGGTATCGTGGAGACGTGAGGTGTCGTGTTTGGCTGTGAGAGTCCGTGTGGGGACGGCGGTGCTGGCTGAGCACAGCTGCTCCACCTGAGTCCAGCTGCGCCTTCCTGACAGCCTCCTGGGTTTGCGGCTCCAGGGTCAGTTCTGCTTTCAGAGCCTTTGTGGCGCTGTGCGGGCCTGTCCGCCACACGCACGCACCTCCCGGTGGCCAGTCGGGGACCTGAGGGGTATTCTCTGTGTCTGTTTCGGGTTGGATCCACACACCCAGCTCGTGGGTGACCCGGGGAGTTCATAAACAACTCGAAGAGGTCACTTTCCTGAATTTCTTCCCTCCCATGATCTATCTCCTCTGCACTGTCTGGGCCCCAGGGGTTCCCACGTCTGGTTTCCTGGTACGAAACCTTGGGCATCAGCTGCCTTTTCTGCTGGCGTCTCAGGCCAAGCAGTCGGAGGACAGAAAAAGACAAAGACGACAGTTTGACTCCTCCCGGGGGGTCAGCCCCTCAGATCACAGAGGTGGGTTCTCGGAAGATGAGGTTCCCGCAGGCATCCCTTGCCGTCCCAGCACCGCGGCCGCAGCATCTCGTGCAGCTGGCGTGTAAGCGAACCAAGGCAAGCAAGAAAATGCAAATTAACTGGGAGTGCTCCCTGCGCTGCTCTGTGCCTGTCCCGCACCCCTCGAGCGGGGCTAGAGGCATTTTTCCTGGCTCCGCTCCCTGGGACGCTCCGGCAGACGGTGCTTTTACCCCAGCTTGTCCAGAACCACAGCCCTTGAGGTGTTTTGGTCATCGTGGATCATCTGCGAGTCTCAGTTTCTATTTTGCCTTAAAAGGCAAGAGCACCAACCCCGTTTTGAGAAGGGCTGGTGGATGTTTGGTTGTATCTAGAGCCCACTCTTCCCCCCCAAGCAGAAACGTCTCCGGGCAGTGGTTTGCTGGTCTCCTTCCTCACGGGGCACCTGGGTGGCTCAGTCAGCTAAGTGTGCAGCTCTTGGTCTCAGCTCAGGTCTGGATCTCGGGGTTGTGAGTCCGAGCCCCACGTTGAGCCCAGTGCAGAGCCTGCTTAAAGGAAAGGACTGCTTCCTCCCTTCCGACCCACAGACATTCAGTGGCTGGTGGAAGCGTTCCGGGTCGGCGTACGGTAGCCGTCAGCCTCACGTGGCTGCCCAGCTGGAAGTGTGGCTAGCGGGACCCGTAAGTGAACCGTCAACCAGCAGCCGCCCCGTGCGGGAGGGCCCCTGCGCTCCAGTGCCGCTCGCAAGCGTGCGGCTGGCAAGCTTGGTTTGGGTCAAGCGAGAGAACGTCTCTGTTTCTTCCTTCACCCGCCGACACGAAAGCATTTTCTCTGTGTCTGAAACGGACGCCGCTGTTGGGACACAACGCTGGCGTGTTTTGATTTAGGTAATTCAGGAAGTGGCTGTTTTCAACATGTGTTGCTAAATTTGGAGAGTGGCCCGCGTTAAAGGGCATATGCTCTGGAAAAGCCTGAAGGAAATGTCGTCCTTATTTCACTTGGAGGGGGGTTGGCTGTTAAGCGTGTCCGGTAGCGCCGAGTGAGCCGTTCCCCGTCTTTAGGGATCGCCTGCAGCAGGCTGACCCGGCCCCCGCGGCAGCCAGAGTTTGGTCACCGGCCCCCCCGACCCATGTTTCGAGCTGCGAGCCAAGGTGGAACTTACTTAGTCCACGGCTCATACTTGTGCGTTTAAATCAGACTCGGCCCATGTTTGGGAAAGGAGACGTTATCGTGCCCTTGTCTAGTTTGAAAGGAGATGAAGGACGCCCCCGCAAATGTGTATTTCCCTCCTGCTTAGAACGAGAGAGTCACCTGATCGCTCTCGCTGCTTCGTGTGCTTTTAGAAATGAAACGCCTCTTCTGCCGTCCCTGCGAAGCCAGCCCGGTGAGACCCTTATCTGTGGAGAGACGAAAGGTGATGTGGTTAAAGTCACGTTGTTTTCAGTTAAACTAAAAAAAAAAACCAAACCAAAGAAACCTGGCTTCACCGTGGAGTCACTGGATTCTGCGGGTCTGCCGTCTGGTGACTGTTCCTGAGCCAAGGAGTCACTTACACAGGAGGTGGCGCGGGAGGTCAGAGGAAGAAGCCGCTGGTGGCAAGTGTGCAGACTGCTTATTTACGTGGAGCGACGGGACCGTGAGCCCCTTCATGTGGTTTTCCCTTTGTTGCCCCTTGAAAGGACCGGTGGAGAGCCTTTGAGCTTTTTACTGCCGTACGGAACGACTGTATTTGAAAACTGAACAACGACTCCACCTCAGCGTGTACCTTGGGGATTTGTAGATCACAGACAAGGGGGTCCCAGACTTCGCTGGGGGGGTGGGGGGTGTTCTGCAAAGCACAACAAATTCCTGGTGCAGGGAAATGCTGTGGCCATTTGAATTCTCTTTTGAGGAAGGCTTGCCCGTTGGCGACAAGGATGCAGAAGAGATTTCTCATGCGCCCCTGCCCTCCCCTTCGGGGCAGCAGACCAGAGGAGGGTGCGACGGGTTTGCGGGACCAGCGGAGACAAAACATTTGAATTTACCGAGATCTGATTTACCTGCTACTTTTCTGTGCTCCTTTAAGGTGAAATGATCTGCCTTTTAGACAAGTTGCGGAAAGTGAGCTCGTTCTGGAAAATGTCGGGGCGTCCTCTGCTCCTTTGGCGCGCCCTCGTCACTGCCGGATGCCGTAGGTCCTTGGGCTTCTGTTTGGGAGGACACACTGTGCGAGTGACCGCTCTGGGAAGGGGCCCTCTTGACGTCTGCAGCCCAGCCCGGGGCCTTCCCCGTGCTCTGCGCGAGGGCGGCCTTCTCCTGCAGACCCTGGCACCAGAGTCCTCACATCTCTGAGTTGTAACTGAGACAGTATGGCAGCTTCTTCGTCCCCTTGCTCCTTGTCCTCCCGATGCCTGTGGCCTGTGATCTCAGTCCCAGGGTGGGCAGGGGTCCACGGTGGGTCTGGTGACTCAGAGTGAAATGTAGGTTTTTCTCCGTTGCAAGAACCGGGTCTTGTCTGGCCCAAGCTGCTGACCAGCGTCCACAGCAAGAGACCCACTTTCCCGGCAAGTGTCTGGTAGCCTCCCGCTCGTGCCGGGGCTTTGTGGGTTGAATCCAAATTCCGGGGCTCACAGAGCTGTGTGGTGGCAGAGGACACTGGTCTGCACGCGAGCATGAAGATGGGAACCTTGCAGATGGAAGTGAGCCCGAGCTGAGCCCACCGCCACCGTGTCCCGAAACCACCTTCTCTTCTGCTTTGTTTCTGCTTCCTGGCTTTTGTTCTGGATTTCACGTCACCTCAGCTTGTCCCCGTCTTCTTTCCAGCAGCTCCAAATTAGTCATTCTTAGGGACACGCTTCTGTGGAGGGGCAGCTCCCAGACAAACGCGGCTCGCCGTGGGAGGTCTAAACCCTGGGGACTTTGAGGGCGTTCACATCTCCGTAGTCAAGTTAGGACGTTGCCATCACCCCAGAAAGGGCCTGAGCCCCGTCAGCCGTCATCCCGCCTCCCAGCGCCCCAGCCCCGGCCCCGTCGTCCGCCGACGCACGTCGGTCTCCAGGAGTCAGGCCGCAGGCGTCTTCGCGCGTGGGTGTCCTCCCCCTCGTGTCCCGTCTCCCCGTTGCGGCGGGCGCCGGAAGTGGCTTTCTGTTTGTTTATTCATTTATCAGCGTGTGGACACTTAGGAGGCTGTGCTGAACGTTCCCACGCAGGCATTTCTGGGGACGTGTTCCGGTTTCTCTTGGGGACCTCGGGGTGCACCTGCGTTTAGTATTTGAGGGACTGCGAGCCGTTCCTCAAGCAGCAGCAACAGCGCCGTGTTGGGGTCCCGCCAGCACTGTGGAGGGTTTCCGTTTCTCTGTCCCCTTGCCTGAACTTGCCACACGTGTCTTCTTGGCTTGCCCAGTGGGGTGAGGCAGGAGCTCCTGTGATGTGGGTTGGCACGTCCCAGATGGCGCATGGCGTCGAGCGGCTCTGCCTGTGCTTCTTTGCTGTCTGTGTGTCGTCGCTGGGGGCGGGCCCGTTCGGAATCTTGGCCATCTCTGGGTCACATTTTGACCATGTTAGTCTTAGGGTCACTCAGTTGTGTTCGTCTTAGGCCGGGAGCCTGGGACAAGGAAACTGACTTCTCTTGCTCTGAAGGCTGGGCGGCCCCGGGTCAGCGGCTCCTGGTTGGTTCCTGGCGAGGGCTGCTTTCCTGGCCGCCATCTCGCCGTGTCCTCGCGTGGGGGACAGACAGCGTGAGCTCGGATGCCTTCCTCTTCTGATAAGGGCATTATCCCATCACAGGCCCCCCTCCAAGACCCCATTACCTCCCAGAAGGCCCATCTGTAAATACCCAGACATTAGGGCTTCAAGTATGAATTTTGGGGGACCTAGTCACTTAGTCCATAACAGTGTTCTTTGTACACTCTGGAAACAAGCCCATCATCAAACACACCACGTGCGAATTTTTTCTCCCGTTCTGTGGGTGCCTTTTCACTTTCTTCATGATGTCTGTTGAAGCACCGGACGTTTTTAATATCGATGAAACTCAACTCATAGTTCACCTCTTAGAGACCATTGTCTAACAGAGGGTCATGAAGGTACACCTGTGTTTTCTTCTAAGCGTTTTATAGTTTTAATTCTTGCATCGAGGTCGATTTTCTGGGGTCGATTTTGAGTTCATTTTTTCTGTATCTGAGGAAGGGGTTCAGCTTCATCTTTTGCCCGTGAGCATCTGGTGTTCCCAGCGCCAGTGGGTCGTCTTGGCAAAACTCAGCTGCATGTAAGAGCGACGGCTCGTTCCTGGACTGGGGGCTCTACTGCCCTAATCTGCATGTCCCTCCCGGACCGTAACTGAGCCGTCTCGTTGCTGGGCAGTGTGAGGCCTCCGGCGTTGTTGTCCTGTTTCGGGATTGTTCTGGCTCTTCTGGGTCGCTCGCGTTCCCATATGAGTATGAAGGGAAGCTGGTCAATTTCTGCAGAAGAAAGAGTTGGAGCGTCTGTAGGGATCGTGTCCAAAAAGAATTTGGGGGAGTGTTCCCATCCCAACTGTACCGAACCTTCCGGTCTGCCTGAGCATGGGGCGCGTTTCTGTCTACCGAGCTCTTCCCAAGTCCGTCAGCCGCGTTTCGTAGTTCCCAGACGCGAGGTTTTGCCCTCTTGGGGGATGACATGTATTCCTGAGGAGGTGTTGTCTTTGGGACTCTCGCAAATGGAATTTTTGTCTTAACGTTGCTTTCCGCTTGCTCACTGCCGGTGCCTGGGAGTCCGGTCTGCCTGTGGGGTCTCCGTTCCGTGTGTTGAGCATCACGGCGCCCCCTCCCTCTCCTTCCCAACTCCCCGTTCCTGATAAGGCCCCTCCGTCCGTCCGGAGGGCAGGGGACAGCCCTGGGTGGGCTTCAGCTTGTTTACACCGTCAGGGAGGCCCCGGAAGTGTCGGGCCCCCGCGGGAGCCCCACTGCCTCCCTCTCACAGCGAGGAGAGTGGGTTTGACTCTAGTCTTTCCCTCCGAGGCTGAACATCTCCAAATGCTGGCCAGGGGTTCACTCTTCCAGAAGTCGCTGAAGGGGGGGCCTGTACCCAGCCCTTCCTGCGGGTATGCTTCCCCCGCGCCCCCTCAAACCGTCCCTGTTGGGGTCTCCACTTGCCTCCTCCCTGCCTCTCAGCACAACACCCCGGGCCGCGCTCACCCCGTGTCTCTCGGAGGGGTGGGGCTGGGCTGGCGGGTCTTCTCGGGGTGACCCCTTCACGATGCTCCCACCAGCTGGAGCTGCCCACATGGGTCGTGTCTAGAATGTTCGAGCAAGGACCCTTGCCTTCAACAGAGATTTTCCTGGGTGTCCAGGAGCAAGACTTTCGAATGCTCTGTCTGGTGAGGGCCTTCACCTGGGACCAGGCCAGGCTTGGTGTCTCCTAACGGGTCCCCAGTGTTTTCGTGGACCCACCTGCCAGCACCAGGCCTCACGTGTGGCTGGACTCAGACCTGCAGGCTCCAGAGGCCCCTGTCCTTCAGTCTGTCCTTCATCTCTCCTTAGGAGCTCTGGAAGGTGGGGTGGTGCCTTGTGTGATGCCCACCATGGCTGTGTGTCTAGGGGAGGGACATTGGGACCTGAT
This sequence comes from Mellivora capensis, assembly GCA_004024625.1. Lineage (NCBI taxonomy): Eukaryota > Metazoa > Chordata > Mammalia > Carnivora > Mustelidae > Mellivora > Mellivora capensis. The sequence continues at coordinate 17,640 of PISX010015921.1, forward strand.
GTGTCAACGCTATGTGATCTTGGGCCCGTTACCCAACTTTTCTGTGCTCCTGTCCCTTAGCCATAAGGCGGAGGTGGCAGCACCAGCCTCAAGGGGTCACTCTGAGATACGTGAGCGGGTGTGGGGTACTGGAGCCCCTGAGGCAATGCTCAGGGCTCGCGTTTTGGCCGCCTACGAGCACAGAAAGTGTTAAGTCATAAAATCCCTCTCCACGTTTCTTTTAAAATAGACCTTTTTAGAGGAGCTGTAGCTTCACAGATAATTGGGTGGAAAGCGCGGATTTCCCCTGTGCTTCTTGACCCCACAGCATAGCCCAGCGTTTACCCTGGGGGCTCTCGGCGTGCCCTCTGTGGGTCTGGACGCGTGTGGGACGCCACAGCCGCACCACGGCAGGGCTCAGCACCCCGCGGCTCCGTGGTCCCTTTCCTGTCTCCCAGTTCTGCGTTTCCGCAGTGTCCCAGATCTGGGATCCTAGTATGTCACCTCTTCCCCGTGGCTTCTGTCACTTAGTGACAGGCATGGAAGGTTCCTGCCTCTATCCATGTCTCGGGGGCTTGAGGACTCATTTCCTTTCAGCGCTGCATGGTGTTCCCTCATCTGGATCGCTGTCTTGTCTCATGAGCCAGCACTTCCTCTGTGTGACTAAGACCCGTGCAAGGTGTCTGACGTTCTCCTCTGGCCTGGAGCGCTGCTGCACACACCCTGTGGCCCAGCCCCCAGGACCGGCTCCGGCAGGTCTGTGGTGGGGCTGGCACTCTGCATGTCTGAGGACTCACGGGCTGCCGTGGGTCACTAGACATTTTGGGAACTACTGCCCTGTGGTGTGTGCATGTGTACACGTGTGTGCCCGTGAGTGCATGCAGGTATTCGCACCGAGTGGACACATGTGTACATGCATGTGCACGCATGTGCAGTGTGAGTGTGTCCATGTGTGCACACATGCTCGCATATCCGTGCCTGCCTGTGGGTGCACCGTATGTGAGTGGGTACGCATGTACACGTGTGTGCACACATGTGCACGCGTGAGTGCATGGATATCCGTGTCTCCCTTGGGCGCATGTGTGCATTAGCATGCAAGCGTGTGCACATGTGTGCACCTGTGCGTGTGCACGTGTGTGTGCATTTTCCCATTGCTGACGTTGGGAGCTGCGGGACAGAGGCTTGCCCCTTGGGGACAGCCCTGGTGGACACTGTCTTTGTTCCCTGTGCTGGAGTCGCACAGGGCCAGGCTGTCTTTTTTCCCTCTTCGGGCAGCAGGACTGAAGCCCGATTCTGAGGGGGGACGAGGTAGTGTTTTTATTTACTGTGCTTGGTGGCCGCACGCAGGCTTCCTCCTAAATCCAGAGAACCCCTGGGTGTGGTTTCCACCCCCTTCTCCACGTTCACCTCTTTATTTTCTCATGTTCATTTCAACAGGATGTATGCTTGATTAAGTTACTCTCTTTTATCATAATTAAAGAAAAATGTGGTGGGGGGTGCTCCAAGCTGCACTCAATGGAAACCAGATTGTTGAACCTGCAGGGAAGCTAGGGTGCCTGGAGTTCCTGGCCTGTGGGGAGCCCGAGGGCCTGCGGGCAGCAGGAGCACGTGCCCGCCCTGGGGTGATGGGACCCTGTCCCCCGCGGCCTGGCCCTGTCCCGTGGCATCTTTGTCCTGATGGGCTGCGATCGTGCCCTTTCGGCGCTGAGGGCCGCGGGCACCCGTCCAACGTTGGAACGGCCGTGGTTGTCGGGTCGTCTTTCAGGCGCAGACAGGATGGCGGTTTGTCGAGGGCTTCGCCGACGGTCACTGAGCCCCGCGTGCGCCCGCACCAGGCACACGGCTTGCGGTTCTGGGGCTTGTCCCGGGGCCTGGCTACCTCCTAGACCCTTACCTGCCTCCTGCATGCAGGCAGCTCAGGGGGTGCAGTCCTCGCTGCTGTGGTCACGTGCCCCCGCCAGCACGTGGGCGTGGAAGCTTCTCCCCATCCCAGCCTGGGAGCCTGGGCCAGGTGGAGATATGCGCTGGGACGGGTGCCGAGCCCCGGGGCCGAGGGCGTGTCAGGGCCTGGTCCTGTCCAGCCTTGCCTTGTCCCATCCATCCGCGCACACTCTCAGTGCCGAAAGGGCCGGGAGATTTTTACTGAGGCTTCTGAGAACGTGCTGGTCTGCTGCCTCATCTGGGAACAGGGCTGACTTGAAGACAGATTTTCGATGACCTGGTGGGTGCTTCCTGGGCCCGCGGAACACGAGCCAGGACGGCAAGAATGAAGGACCCCGCTGCAGCCCGAGGCGGGGAGGGCCAGCCGTCCTCTTGGGGATGGGCCGTGGCTGAGAATTGAGCTCAAGGCTGGGGTCCTTCGGAGAGGAGCTGAGCTGGCGTTTATGTTCCCGTGCGTGGAACAGCAACTTGACGTGGGGCTAATTCATTTTCTTGAAAACGTTTTAAGCATTCTAGAACTATCCGTGGGGGCCACGCCTGGCCGGCTCAGTCGGAGGAGCCCAGACTCTGGATCTTGGGGTTGTGAGTTTGAGCCCCGCATTGGTGCAGAGATTACTAAAAAGTCAATAAGCTTAAAAAAAAGACTGTCGTGGTTTTAAGCCTGTGATAGCTGTTTTCATTTGCCTCCTGCAGAATGATTGAGGCATCTCTACTAGTCATCGTTTTTAAAACAAGGCCTTTGTGTTCTCTGTGGGTTTATTTAAGCCGAAGTCGGCCTCAGCGATTCTCCGCAGGTCAGACCTCACGTCTGACTAGGTCTGGCGCTAGAAGGGCTTTTCTCAGTGCTTTTGCTTGATCGCGTTTCGGGTACGACCCCCGGCTTCCCGAGCGTCTGCCACGGAGCCGCGCTCTTGGAGGCCCCGGCAGGTCCTGCGCCCCGAGATTAGGAAGGTCCACGACTGCCTCCGGCCTCGAGGTCCTTCAGAGAGGACCCTGGATCTGCGTTTCTGGACTTAGGTCATTGGTACGAGGAAGGCACGTCACCTTCACTGAGAGGCGATCAGGGCAGAAGCGAGCTCTCGCTCCGCCCCTGTGCCCCGAGGACGCGGCGGGCGGGTAGAGTCTGCGTCGGGCACAGCAGCGGCGGAGCACGTGCGCCAGGGGAGCAGCTCGTCCCGGCCGTCACGTAGGAGAGAGCACGGCCGCTCAGCCGCCCCCACGACCCTCTGCCGCTTCCTGCCGCCTCCTGCAGGCTGCCCTGGGGGTGCCCACGGGGAGGGCACCCTGAGGCCTCCGACCAGCGGAGAAGAAATCCCCCTCCTGTCCCTTGAGCGGGTGTTCTGCTCGGCGTCCCCGGGGGGCCCAGTGCCATTGAGCCCCCGTGACCTGCTCATCAAGCCGCCTGGCTGGGCTTCTGTCCCGTCCGTCTTCCTTCCGCACCACCAGGTGGGACAACAGAACTCAAGATTTGGTCTCTGCTCCCTTTCTCACCCAGAGCTCCTAAATCCCTCGATTTCCTGGAACCGCGTTCCAGGAAGCGTCCAAGAAGCTCCAAGAAGGAGCGTCTCCTTCTCCCTGGGTGACCCGTGGCGGGTTCCTGGGTGTTTTCAGGTTGGGCTGGTCACCAGAAAGACCACGTCATGATCAGAGGCTCAACTTTCAGCCCAGCCCCGTCCTCCAGGAGGGGAGAGGGCCTGGAGGCTGAGTCCGCGACTTCCCGTGCCCGCCGGATGACGCCTGCACACAGAGTCCCCGAACGACGAGGTCTGGGGAGCTTCCAGGTTGCTGAGCGCGTAGCATGCTGGGGTGGGGAGGGGAGCCGTTCCGCCCCACTCCCCGGCGCGGACCTGCTGGCCTCCTGGACGCCCGCTGGCCACCTCTTCCTCTGGCCCTTTGCCCATAGCCTTGATAAGATCCTGGTAAACACAAGAACACGTTGCCCTGAGTTTTGTGAATTCCCCTGGCAAATTTCCGGACTGCGGGCAAGGTATGCGGGAGCCCTCGGCTTTGCAGCCAGGTTGGACAGAAGTGTGGGGACCCCAGGGAGCCTGTCCCCTAACTGGTATCTGAGGGGAGGCCTGTCTCGTGGGACTGGGCCCTGGAAGATTCCCAGCCTGACACCGAGTCTGGGCAGCTCGTGCTGGCAGTGAATGGTGGGACGCCTGAGGGTTGTCCGGAGAACGGGAGGAGTGGTCGGCCTGGGGACCGGACCTTCCTCCCAGGGCTGCCCGGGCTCACCTCCCCAGCACACCCCTTGCTCTCAAATGCTCGTCTTCCGGTCGGCTTCTCCGGGAAGCGACCCGAGGATAGGAATGCTGCGGGTTAGGGCTAAGGAGGCCTTCATTCAGGCGCGTTTCACAAGTCCCTGCTTTGTGGGTGGTTCACGCTCTCCCTTCCGCCTCCCGCGACTCTACCGGTGTGCGTGGCTGGCGTGGCGGGGCCGCACTGCCTCTGTGGACCTGGACACAGTCAGTGTTGTTGACCAGGACCCGAGCTGGGGCAGGTGAAGAACCGAGGGCCGGCCGCTCCGTCCAGCGCTGTGCCCCCCTGAGGTCCCTGCTCGTGATGCTTAGGGGCACGGAGAGAAGCCAGCAGGACGGCAGTTGTCCCCAGCACCTCATTGTCCTCGCAGGGTTATGTGTCCTCAGAGCTAATCCACCTGGATGGCTCAGTGGGCATCGTGACATCCAGGGCTTGGGCTTCCTCGTCTCCAGGGACCTTCTCCTTCACCCCTCGCTGGGCACTGCCTCCCCTTACCCAAGGCCTGTTTCCTGGGAAAGCCGCCTCCCCTTCTTCTCACGGGAGCCAGCAGCCACCGTGCCTGGGCGTGGCGTGGTCATCACCCTGCCCGTGCACAGAGCCATCACCTTCTCCAGCCCTCGTTTGCCGGAGCTTTAAACTTGGCACCGCTGGTCACTCCGCCCTCGCACCATGAGATGAGGCCCAGTCCTAGAGGAGCCCAGCCCTTGGCCGTGGTCCGTGAGCCCCGGCCTGGTGGCCACACATAGCTGGAGGATGTCCCATGGGCCTGAGTCATGCACCACGTGACTCAGGAGCTTGTCCCCTCGCTCTACCATGATTATTTCTATCCGTTCAGCTAACCAGCGTTTCCCAAGGGCTCTCAGAAGGGGTGAGGAAGGCAGGACGTGCGTGGATACGCGTCGGGCGGTGGGAAATGATGTGCACTGCAAGCAGGACGCTGTGATAGGCGGCCTGAGACGGGCTTCACTGGGTGCCGGGAATCGCCCTTCCTCTCCACGTCCCCAGAGGGTCCTGCCTCCTGATTCTCAGAGAAGGAGGAGGCCTCTGGAAGGGAAACGTGCCGAGTTCATGGTCTGTGTCTTACCTGCCTCCTGGCCTCTCTGTCCCCAGGAGGACAGGAAAGATCATCTCTGAAGGACAGTTCCGTGAGGAACTTCAGATCTCGTTCCCTTACAGCTTCTTACAATCGCGTGTCTTCTTGCATCGGTTACGGTCCTGCTCTTCCAACCGAATTCTCCTCGTTTCCTTTAGATATGCTGAAGCTTCCTGCATTTGGAGCTAAAATTCTGCCTGCCACCCTTCTTCAGGGGAGCGGTGCTGTGTTGTATCTTGAATCCACTCCCCACCACCACGCAGGAGGGAATTAGGGACACGTGGGGAGCGGCCCGCCTCGTGTGAGAGGTGACAGGAGACGCACGAACGCTAGGAGGTTGTAAGGAGTCAAATGGGTCTATTTGACACAACAAGATTTCTCTAGGTTGACATTAAATGAAGTGAACAATAAGCATATATATATATGTATATATATATATTTTAGTGATTAATTGCATTTGGTTCTATTTTCTGTGCATAGAAAACACACAGGTCACGGTTGCATATCCCACTAGCACTGATAAGGGGAGACGACGGGCCGGATTCGGGGTCAACTTAGAAACGTCAGCATTGTTCTCAGGCACCTGCAGAAACGGCAAGAACCGGTCACGGAACACAGTCCTGCTCACAGCCGGGATACCCGGGGATGACTTCCGTAGGAAACGCGCCCGAGAGCTCTGTGACGTCACGGAGAGATGTAAAGAGGGAGAGAATAACCAGAGGGACCGCCGGCTTTTGGGTGGGAAGGCGGCGTCACGAAGATCCCCGTGCTTTCGAGGCAAACGGACGTGTCTTAACGCATTTCACTTGTGCTCTCGTAAGGTATTCTCGTAGAATCTGGCTGGCTTTTCCTGAATTCTAGAATTGAAAATGAGTAAGAAAATGAGCAAAAGATCCGTTTGCAGAAGTAAAGCTGGCGGGTCCTGCTGCGATATCAGAGCCTCGCACAGTCACGAGACAGCAAAGTGCGGAGTAGAGTAGGAGACCCACGCAGACCCACGGACGGTACGGGAGTTCACTATGTGGTAAATGTGCCTTTTCATGGTTTTTTTTTCAAGATTTTATTTATTTGAGAGAGAGCACAAGTGGGGCCGAGTGGAGAAGTGATGAAATTTTTATTTGTTGGTTTTTTTTAAGAAAGGGCACATGCTCACAATCGGGGGTGGGGCGGGCTCAGGGAGAGGCAGAGAGAGAAGCTCTCGGGCAGCCTCCGCAGGACCCCAAGATCCCGATCGAGCCGAAACCAGGAGGCGGATGAACCCAGGCCCCTCAAGTTTCTAGTGACTGGTGGTAGTCGTGGAGTGTGCCTTGGGGAGAATACCACGTTGGACTCCGGCTTTACCCGGGTCACGAAACCAAAGGTCGGCCTGAGAACCGGTTGTGGGAGCAGCGGCGGATGCGTCTGAGTGCAGCGGGAAGGGGCAAGGAGAACTCGCAGCGAGGGGCACGCAGAGCCGCTGGCCGAGATGCGCCGCCACCCTTACGAGTTTGCGTTCCTGCTGCCGCCGTGAAAAGTACCGTGGGCTGGGTTGCTGGGAACAACACCGGTTATCTCTGCAGTCCTGGAGCTGGAAATCTAAGGTGGGTCGGAGGGGCTGGTTTGAATCCGAGTCGCGCCTCCTCTCGCTCCTGGACGCGCACACGCTCCTTCACTGGGGCCCCCTCGGCTGAGGGCTGCAGCCGAGCATCCTCCCGGCTCCGCCCTCCCTTGGCGTGTGGCCTCTTCTCACCCTCCTGCCTCTCTTCACAAGGGCCCTGGGGATGACGCGGGACCAGCCCACCCCGATGGTCCAGGATCATCACCTCGAGACTGTTAACCCAAAGTGCCTTCTGTGGCGTAAGGCACCGTAGTCCTGAATTCTGGCGATGACAACGTGGACGTCCCCGGGGCACCGTGATTCTGCCGACCGCACTAGTGTTAAGAAACATAAAACGAGCTATGATTTCCCGCCATCGTCCGGCAAGGTCTGAGGGGTTTGCTCGGGACCGGTGAGGGTGTGGGGAAATGGGCATGATCAGAGCCGTGGGGCATAGACCCATCATCCGTGCCGAGGTCGGGCAGCCCTGTCGCTTGGAGAAATCGACGCCGCGTGCCCCCGCAGACCCAGGGGTCCCGTGTGTTGGCCTCGCATTCCAGACTCACTGAGCTGGGGGCACAGGGCCTGTGGGGGTCTTCGTGGCAGTGATGTCCGTGGCGAGAAGAAGAACCATTTACTGTTTCGGAAGTGGCACAAAAGCAAACTCACAAACGTGCTGTATTCATACCGGGGAACAGGATGCGGCCAAGGAGAAAAGGGGTCAGGGCTCAGTGGACAGAAGTCATTCATAGAACAGGGGCGCCTGGTGGCCCCGTTGGTCGGGTGTCCCGACTCTTGACTTTGGCTCAGGTCATGGTTTCGGGGTCCTGCGTGGAGCCGCTTCCGGCTCCGAGCTTGGTGGGCGTCTGCTTGAGATTGTCTCCTTCTGCTCCTCTCCCCTCTAAAAGTAAATAAATCTAGATCCTTAAAAAAATCGGTTATTTAAAGAAGTCATTTGTACTTTGGTCCACGCATGACGCACGGTGATGCTCTTTAGAGGAAGCCATACGCTCAGAAGCGTCTGCGGCGAAGGACGGACCGGTAACGTGTGGGGAGGTAGAGGTCAGCCCGAGCGAGCTTCCTTTCGCCTACGGCAGGGCTCGGGGCAGCGTACTCACAGGCTGCTGCGGAGTACGGCAGGGAGTCTGAAAGCCAGGGTCCGTGTCCTTGAGAGAGGTCGTGTGCTCCGCGGTGGCCCCTGGGAACGTGGGCTCGTGGGGAGTGGACTTGGTCCCTGGGCTCCGGGTTCCGCATGAGCTGAGCCATGCGTCCAGGCCAGGACTCAGGCTGGAGCTGTGGTTTGTGGCTTCCTTGCAGGAGTCGGTTCCACCCAAAGAGCCAGAGAGCCTTCCGGAAGCTCACGGTCCTGCTCAGGGTCTGCGTTTTCTCGCCTCCAAGATCATCTGCTGGTCTGTTGAGATGCTTCTCATGTTGCGGTTTATTGCCACTTCCTGGGTCCCTTCCTCTGGTCTTTTTCTCTGTTCCCTTCTGGGATTCTGTGTTGAAATCAAGAGATGCCCAAGAGTGTGTGTGACTGTGGTTGAGGTGTGAGCAGAGCTTGGGTACATTCCCTGCAAGGCTCCTTAAAAACACACGAAGGCACAAGAAGGGTTTGGTCCCACGGTAATGTTGGCCAAGGTGATCTTGCACAGTGCGCAACCTGTGGATGCCTCCAGAGCGACCCAGTGTGGAAGTGGACGCGTGGATGGGCTTGTGGACTAGTGGGCTAGTGGCTGTAGACCTGACCTCTCAGTTCTCCGGGGTCGAGCGTTAACAATCCCAAGTTTCTGAGGGTTGTGATTGCTTTGAAAGTCTTTGAATGTGAAGTATCCTGTAACGTAGGATCTGGAGGTTATTGTAGGAGTGGCCAGCGTGAGGCCAGCGTGATATTATGGACGAAAGCCTCACGTGCAGCTGCTGTAGAATTAACAGAGTTTCAGCAGGGTGTGAAGAAAGTGGGAGACCCGCGCAGGGGCCGCTGCCGCCAAGCACGCGTCTCCTCCCGTCTCTGGACACACCGATGTCCTCCTCTTCCTGAGAAACCAGTGGAGTTGGGGTACCAGCTCCCTGCCCTGGTCTAAGCACCTTAAAACCTGCCTCTTCTTCCGACCTGCAGGGGACTCTCAGGAAAGAGCGCTTTCCCTGAATGGTATTTTCCGTGATTGATGAGAGCAGCGTGTGTGTGTTACTGGAAAGAGAAATCAAGAAAGAGAATCGAGTCAACACATTTCTTTGTCTTATGATTCCCTAAAACACATCCGCCCCTTGGTGCAGGAGGATTCGAGTGTCGTTCGTTTTGTGCCCCAGGTGATAAGCCTCTTCAAGTTTCTGCTCGCTCTAGAGGAGTCCACAATATAAATAACTTTTTCCTTTACGAGGCTCATCTGTTTTCCATTTCCGGGCGGTTTCAACACCGCGTGGCGGGAAATGCTGGGCTGGGAGTTCTGCTGAAGCTGGTGCCTGCGTGCTTCCCATCCCGGGGGAGGAGACCCGCAGCCCTGGATATCAAAGACAGACGCGCATCCAGCCGAGCGAGCGGGGGCTCCGGGGAGCGGAGCAGTGATGGCAGAGACGAGGGGGCCTTCCTGCTTGGGGGCCGGAAGGAAGGAGCGGGGGCCTCGGGGGGCCGGGGGTCAATCTCGCTGATGTCCCTCAACCCCCCAGCCCGGCACCCCCCGCAGGGAATCGGGGACCGCGGGATCGGGGGAGGCGGGTGATGTTGGGCCAGACGTCTTTTCCAAGGCTGGGATTATTTTGTTTGTGGCCTCTCGCCTTGTCTGCTCTGGTGCCCTGGGAGCCTGCCTGTGTGTGTGTGTGTGCGTGTGTGCACACATGTGTGCGTGTGCCTGTGTGTGTGCGCGCGCATGCACACGTGTGCACGCTGTCTGTGCATGTGTGCGTGTGTGTGTGCGCTGGGGGTGCTGTGGTCCCTGTTACCCCCACATCCCTGGGGTGGTATTTGGTGTTGGGCCTCCAGGGGAGGTTAGGGCTGGAGGACACCACGTGTGGGGTCTCTGTGGCGGGATCGTGCCCTGGTGAGAAGAGGAGGTGTCAGCACAGCGCTGTCCTGGCACTGTGAGGACGGCCAGAAGGCGGCCGCCTGCAGGCCAGGCGGGAAGCCCTCACCGGGCCGACCTGCAGCCTCCGGCCTCGTGCCCGCAGGCTGTGGGGTTGTGGCTGCCCAGCTGACCGACACAGGGGCAAGGTTCGGTAGCCCGTTTGGGGGTGTGAACTTCTGTGTGGTGTGTGAACACAGCCGTCCAGTTTGGGGACAGCACAGGTGAGCACTCGGCAGGACTGGTGTCTGGAGGGCAGTGCCCTGCCTGCTGTGGTTAACACAGGCCGGGACTGGACAGGGGCCCCATGGGGGAGGGCGCGTGGGCCCCACCGCCAGAGCCCCTGGCTCACGAGCTGGTCCGGCTGGAGCGGTGGTCCCTCCAGCTCCTGCCGTGGGCCCCCTCCGCAGGGCTGGTACAGGACTCCAGCGCCTCGAGTCTCCGCTCAGTCGTCTGCTGAGGACAGTGCCCTGGGCTCCTGTGCGTGGCTGCCGGTCCTGACCACAGCAGCCCCCGTGTCGTCTTGGGAAGGGTGGGGTCACACCCACTTCCGGCTCAGACCCCCTTGACCAACTGCTGCCTCTCCCTGGACTCGTGGCCCCGTCGCTCCACACTCTGCCCCACCCGGTGCTGCCTTGTGTCCCAGTGCCTTTGCACATGCTGTTCCCTCAGCGTGTGTGGTCTTTCTCTTCATTTTCTGGGACACCCAGCCCCCTGCCAGCTTCCGCTCTGCCCCGCCCGCCCCTGCCCCAGAGTCACCCCGTCCCCACGTGTGCTCTGCTTCGCCCCACATCTGATGGCACTACTTAAGCGCTTCCCTCCGCATTTGGACACATGGTTTCTGGAGAGACACGGTTCTCCAGAAGTTATTGCTGTTTGGGGTTGTCCGGGGAAACGCGTCTCGTCTTCTGCAGAAGGCAAGGAACAGTAAACAGAAAGACATTTCCAGCCCGACAGCCTTGCGGGGTGACGGGGGCTCCCGAGCTCTGGATGCAGGGGGGTTTGGCCCCTGAGGAGACAGCAGGACTGGAAACCCCAAGCTGCTTGCACACTGAATAGGGTGGGGAGCAGAGAGGGGCTGCCCCAGGACTGGAGGGTGTGCGCTCTCTCTTGGCGCAGGCCGCCCTATGGAATACCACGGGCCGGGCAGCTTGCACCGCGGACACCCCTCAGCTCTGGGGCCCCGAGTCCACCGGCAGGGTGCCGGCAGGGTGCTCTGGTGAGGCCTCCCCCTCGCAGGGTCCTCTCTGGACGCTTCCCCTTCTGCAGAAGGTTCCCAAGTGAGCCCGGCACAGGCTCCTCTGGGATGAACGCTGACTCCGAGCTTCCCAGGCTGGACAGCAGGGTTAGGGGTGCTGGGGGGACCCGCCTGGTCCTGCCTTGAACACATTGTGGGAGTGCTGCCTCCTGGCCGGCAGAGAGGACGACAGAGAGGAAGACAAGGTAAAGAGCTCACCAGCAGGACACTCTAGCCTCCCCCCTCCCCCCTGCATTCTTGATCGGGTCTGTAATTCTGAACCGTGTCAAGAATGCATTTTGCTTGCCTGGGAGTAGTTTGCAAACCGTGAAATGGTTGCTTTGAATCCGGACGCACGTGTGCAAAATGCAGGGCTCCTTCCTCCCTGCATTTCTATCCGGCCCTGACCCATGGGTGACGGCTGGGGCTATGGGCCAGAAGCATGAAATGCAGCCTTTGTTTCTGGCCCCAGTGAGTGCAGCCGGGTCTGGTTCTCCCGTCGGCCCTCCCAGCTGTGTAGGTTCTGGTGCCGACGGGAGGGAAGCGGCCGGGTGGCACATGGCTGGCCGAACGTTCTGGAGCGTGTGGGTGGTAGTGGCGGGCAGAGGGGCTGGTGGTGGCCCGTCCTTGGGATGGAACAAGTGCCGGTCTGTGGAAGCAGCCGAGCTGGCCACACCTTCCTGCAGGAGGCCCCAGACCTTGCCAACAGTGTTCCTTTGTGCTCCTGGCTCCCGGGACTCCAAGTCCAGTCACCAGGCAGCATTTAAATCAAAATAATCACTTTAAGGAACAGTAGGGAGCTTAGCTGGAGAGCCATTTCCTCTGCCCCAAATGCTAAAGCCTCTTCTGATTTATGCCACTGGCTCAGGCGGCTGCTGGGAGTCTCCTCCCCCACTCCAGGGATGAAAAAACACTTAAGAAGGCGAGCTCCGGGGCCTTTGGTACAGCGAGTGGCTGTTGAAAGGAAGGGGGTCTGCAGGGAGGCGAGGGGAGCCAGGCCTGCAGGCAGGGGAGCGCCTGTAGGCAGGGGAGCGTGGCCAGCGCAGGCCAAGCCCTTTTGTGCTGAGCTGAGGTTTGCAGAACGTGGGTGCTCTGCCCCTCACCGAGGAGCCTTGCATTCGAAGTTGGGGCTCCCCTTCCACAAAGGGCAGCAGGGCAGCAGCCTGGAGGCCGTCCCGGTGAGGGCGGCCTGTGTCGGGACTGTGCAGCTTCTGTCCGTGAGTGACCATGCTGTCTGAATGCCCACCGTTAGGCGGGTGTGGATTTGGGGCCCGGGGCTGAGTTCCTGGTGGTGGCAGGTGTGCGCGGCCTGGGGCCTGCAGCCTCCCTGGCCTCCTGCAGCATCCTTGGTCCCGTGGAGGGCCTTCTGCCCTGCTCCCCTCCTGCGGGGTCTGGGCTGTCGGCCTTTGGTTTTGTGTCCCGGTGCCTTTGCACGCGCTGTTCCCTCCGCGTCTGCTGCCTTTCCCTTCATTTCCTGGGAACCCCGGTCGCCTGTCAGCTTTGGCTCTGTCCCGCCCCCTCCAACTGGGGAGCGGGTGCTTGGCCGGGAGCAGCTCTGGGCCTTTCCTCAGACAGCTTAGCCAGTGGCGGGCTGACCTCCCGGGACAAGCGACCTCTTCCCAGTGCCGGGGGAGGCTGGAGTTTCCAGGAAGAGGAGCAGGGGTTGGGAAGGAGGCAGGGACAGGTGCTCCAGGCTTCGGTCTGCCCCCGGGGTTTGTGACGTATAGATGTGGATGGACGCATGGAAGGACACGGCCACGTGGGGTCTGCGGGCAGCTGGTCAGTAAGTGGAAGGAAGCTCTTACGCAGGGAAGCCTGCCGCCGCGGTGTAGATCAGCGCCTCCTGCGGGGCCCGCGGCCTGTCAGCGTGTGTCACACGGGGCGTGAAGAACGCCTCTGGAGGAGGCGGTGGGGTCGGGTGAACGTGGTCTGGATGGGGCCGTGCGGGCTTTCGGCCGGCTCTGCTCCTGTGCTGTCCCAGGGGCCACAAAGAGGCCCCCCTGCAGGAGCTGGCTGCCTCTCTGTGCTTCTGATCAGGATCGTCCTGCTGGCCCTTCCGTTGCCCCCGGACACGCTGTCCGTGCGACGCTCCCCGGGGAACCGTAGGCTCTCAGGCCACGCAGACGGACCCAGGACCCAGAACGCTGCAGGTTCTCTCGTTGTTCCTCCTCCCCCAGCAACGCTCAGGAGTGAAAAGCAAGTCCAGAGGCGGCTCCACCAGTGGTGGGTGTGGACCCCTAGGCTGAGGGCAGGCGTCCTGTGATCCCCGCCTTCTGGGCCCTCCGGCCTGCCCCGTGGAGACCAGCTCGGAGTTCTGCGGACCTGCAGATCCAGGCATCTCCTGTGTGTTCTGCCGAGGCCTGGGCCTGGGTCCCCTCCCAGCTCCGTCCTCGTGGGCCCCAGGCAGAGGAAAATGTTGAACCCTCCGGACCTGACCCTCAGGCGGCTCCTGCTCCCCGGCTGGGACTCAGGGAGGCTGTGGTGACTGGGAATGGCAGCTGCTGGTGTCCTCACCGTGAAGAGGGAGGTCGAGGGCAGCACTCGCAGGCCCGTGTGCTCAGCTGCTCAGGACAGTGGGGTCCCCTGGACGCAGCAGGCGGACAACGGCCGGCGGCTGGTCCCCCGGACGTGCACTCTGGCCACGAGTGTGCACAGGAGCGTCCATTCCCGGGGGGGCCACTAAAGTGTGTGGGGGCTCAGGCCGTTCCTGGGGGGCGCAGAGGAGCCCCTCCCGATGCCGGTGAGCGCGGCTCCTACGTGAGCCGCTGTGGCAGCCCCAGAGCCATGTCAGCGCCCCCGGGTAGGTCACCCAGACCCAGATCTCACGCGTCATCCCTTGCAAGAGACTGGGGCCAACAGTCCTTGACGGGGCCCTGGGGAGGAGGATTGGAGGGGCCGCCCTGGGGCCGCCGCAGCATCCCCGGGTCTGGCCCGCGCTGCCTTCTGAGGCCACGGGACACTCAGCGAAGAGCATCTAGAAGTACTGATGCCACAGAAAGCTTAGACAGAGGATGCGTCCGGCTTCAGAGCCTGGGGTCGGGGCCCAGGGGACACCGATGGCCTGTGGACCCAGGACGGACGGGCTGGGGTTATGAGCGTGGGCACGAAAACCCACCAGTTTTCAGGCTGTCCGTGTAGACCCTTCCCACCCTGCCCTGAAGATGGAAGATTCAAGGACTTCCTGGCTCCGCCCTGGCAGGCATGGGGCCCCGGAGCCGGTCTGCTGGGTGTTCTCAGCGCACTCTGGCCTGCGGTCTGCGCTCGCCCTGGGCTGCGTTCTGTGTACAGATCCCCTGTGCCGGACACATGGGTTTCTGGGTGCCTGGACAGCCTGCTGTCACACAGCTGAGAAGCCCTCGTACGGCCAGCATAACCGCAGGTGCACAGGGGATTCCCTCGGGATGCGGGGCTGCTTGGGGACGTGGGATCCGCTCGGGGACGTGGGATCCCTCGGGGACGTGGGATCTGATCGAGGACACGGGACTGCACTGTTGGCCGTTTCTGCTCCTATCGGTCCCCTCCCCTCTGATTTCCATCAGCCACATGGGCGGGTACCTGCCCCTGCCTCCCGCCCCTGCCGCACATCTGGACATGGGCCGGGCTGCCTGTGGGGCGTGCACACATCTTGGTGGGGCTCTGGAATATTCCAGAGCCGGCGCAGGTGCGGGGTGCTGGTCCCCCAGGAGGAGCGAACAGGAACAGCTGAAGCAGACACGGGGGTACAAACAAGGATGCGGTTCAGGGTCACGGGCTGACGCGTAGACAGGGGAGGGCAATGGGGTCTTGCCCCAGCGTCGGGGCCTCTGGGTGACACAGCTGCGGTGAGGGGTCCTGTGGGGTCCCCTGAGGGGAGCTGTGGGGTCCTGATGCTGCCCCTGCTGCCCCCCGCCCCAGATCCCGGCACGCAGAGCGACACACAGAGACACAAGCACCCAGCGACACACACACTCACACGCAGAGACACACGGAGACATGCACACACACAAGTCCTCTCTGGGCTGGCCGCACCGGGAGTCAGCCTGGGCTAGTGGGCAAGGGGTTTTGCTAAAGACACAGTAAGCCTCTACCCTGCGCTCGGTGAGCCCCTCGGCCGGCTGGACGGCGGCTCTCTTCCCCTCTGTCCCACAGGCCCGCGCCTCGTGGGGACTGAGCTCTAAGTGTCTGTGTTTCCATGTCCTTTTGACGCTTTGCCCGGGGTCGGTTATTAGGGTTTCCTCCACCAGAGGGTAATTTATCCACTTCTCCCTCCCAGTTCACAAAGAAACCTTCTCTCCAGTTTCTGCCCAAGCAGACCTCCACTATGCGCAGAAAAACGATTTTCTTGTTCTTTGTGCCCTTTTATTTAACCCCCACGGCGGAGCGTTTGCTTTTATGAATGCTGGGTTTCACGCAGCTTCTAGCTTCTGCAGCGGTGAAGTGCGTGAACACACGGTGCTGTCCTGAGAGGGCCCGGTCCGATGGATCCCATTTTCGGACTGCTCGGGGTTTGTGTCCCCTGGAGACCGGCCCCTTCCCTCCGGGGAGGATGGAGGCGCCCGGGGTGGGGGGCGTCCCCTGCCTGCCCGGTTAGGGGGAACGGAGCCTGGGCAGCAGCAGCCCCGCCCAGAAATGGGGCATTTCAAATGTGAGGTCCTCCGTTGGGGGGGCGGCGGGGTGGGGAGCCCTTGGGTTTTGATGTCTGAGTGTTTCTGTGTCTTGTTTATAAAAAGGAGATTCATGTTGAAGGAGGACAAGTAGGCGTGCGTGGGGACAGAGGTGCCTTTCGAGGAGAGCCGGCAAGGGGGGGTCGTTGCAGCTGGGATCTGGGCCCCCCTGCCCGTGGGCGCGGGCCTGGCGTGCGGAGTGGGAGAGTGGGCAGCGCGGGGCTGTGGGCGGGCTGGGCCCTGGTGCCTTCCCTCCGGGCCTTCAGGGTGACGCGGTCCCAGACTTGTGGTTTTGTGGGCACCGCCTGCTTTCATGGGCCTTTACAGGCCGACCAGAGATGCTCACCTTTTCAAAGGGACACTGTTTTCCTGGTCTGCGTGGCATCTTTCAGGATCCAAAGGGAACATGCTTCATGTCAGCCGTGCCCAGTTTAAGGAACACCGGAAAGATGTTAACTGCCCAGTGAACTGTAAATCCCAAAATAAAACTCCGGTCGAGGCAGAAAAGAGACCCCAGCCAACGGGCAGACACGAAACCGGTCTCGTGAGGGCACACGAGTCTGGGGGATTTGTTTTCCCTGAAATCAGTATTTCCTGTAGCCGTTTGCCGGTGAGCTCGAGCCACGGAGATTGTTTCTTCTTTTACATGTTTCGTTAGAATGTGCGAGCAAGTGGCACTTTCATCCCGTCTCTTACTTCTTTACGTCTGCTGTGTCGTTTAAAATCAAGGTGGGCGAAAATAAATGGAGCACACAGCAGCCCTTCAACATGTTTTTTCCTACTTGCCAAACGTGCACGGATAATCTACGAACCCTGGGCCCTGAGACGTTTTCTGGTGCACACCTGGATGGTTTTTTCCTCTTTTGGAAGCACATTAAGCATCCTGGAAACAAGATGGTTTGGAAATGGAAAATTCATGAGAAGCTTTTGAGAGTAACGGCCACCCCCTCCCCAAGCCCCTGAAGATCTCCCACTCTTGGATGGTGTTTGTGAAGGTGTGGGGTGGGGGTTCCCGTTACCCCAGGTTACCCCTTCCCCTCCAACAGCTCGTACTCTTTGGTGACTTTGTTTTTAGTGTTACAATTTTGGGTTTTGCTGCACTAGATGGGACCTCATTCCATGCTTTTCCTATCTTAAACCCGGGAAACACCTCAGAACAAAAATTCTTTTTTTTTTTTTTTAAAGATTTTATTTATTTATTTGGCTGACAGAGGTCACAGTAGGCAGAGAGGCAGGCAGAGAGAGGGGGGGAAGCAGGCTCCCTGCTGAGCAGAGAGCCCGATGTGGGGCTCGATCCCAGGACCCTGGGATCATGACCTGAGCCGAAGGCAGAGGCTTAACCCACTGAGCCTCCCAGGTGCCCCAGAACAGAAATTCTTAAGGGAAGATTTAGTATCATGTATGTATATGTAATTGTTTGAAAGTCTGGAATGAACTTTTAAGGTAGTTTCTTTGTATACACATTCCTTAGAGAAAATATGTTTTCATGGGTTTTCTCTTCTGGTTCTGAATTCCGTGATCTGAACTCACTGGAATTTGTTTTCTCCGGGAGCCACGAACTGTGCCACGGACCGGAGCTGCGAGCGGGTCGGCCCAGCTTTAACTGCCGTGGCCGGCCCGGCGCATTCGAGCAGACGGGTTGGAGGGGACAGGGGTGAGGTGCCCCAAGACGCCCTGACCTGGCGCCCGGGCTGGGAGGCTGGGACCCCGGGCGGGGGGAGGTCACTCTTCTCCCTTCGGTACATGGGAGCTTGGGGCAGGTGGCATCACGCCCAGGGGTTCGGGCTCCCAAGGGAGTTTTTGGGGGACCTAAAGTGCAGACCGCCAGGGTCCTCAGCCCTTGGGTCCAGGAACGGCGTTGTGTCTCTTCTGCCTTGTCCTTGGGGTCTGAGCGGCCTTGGACCCGCTCAGATTCACGGGGAGGTGGGGGCAGACCATGGCTCGGCGCTGTCCGCAGCCCGCCCTGCGGCCCCACCCGGATGCAGGCCCTCGTCCTGCATGCTGATGCCCAGGCCTGCACGCCCAGAGACTGTGACTCCACGGGCCCCGTGGCCTGGGGATATGTAGAGTAACCTCAAGTCCTTCTACAGTGTGGCCAAGCTTAGGAGCTGCTCTTAGGGTCGAACAGAAGTGGGTGCTTGGCGTGTGGGCTGGCGCACGTAGTAGGGCCTCGGTGAGCCCTTGGGGGGTGGCTTGCCTGGGGCAGCTAGCTGCTTGCGCGGGGCATAGATGCTGGGGAGACGACCTTGGGACCCGGAAAGACCCACAGAGGCTGCCCAGAGACACGGGTCTGGGGACCTTCGCAGCCTGGCTTCAGCAGGAGCCCCTGTGGGGCTGCACACAGCGGACGGAGCGCGTCACAGACCCATGCGCATGTGGCTTAGCTCGGGCTGGGACCGTGAGTCGTGGCTGGGTGGGCGGGGTGCACCATGGCCCCGAGAAGTCCCAGCACTTGCCATGAGGTCGCAGCGTCGTGGGGGAGTCCCACCGACCGGGTGTCCAGCCGGAGAAGGAGACCACCAGCCGGCCCGGGCGCGGCATCCCAACACGGGGCGCTGCTTGTCAACAGGGTGCGGAGAGAAGCAGGATGGTGGTGACCCCAGATCGCTGCCATCGTGCCAGGGCTTGACACGTCTTCAGAGGGGAACAGGGCCGTAGGTGGGAAGGATGCACAGAGAGGTCTCTGGAGAGTGTTTTTAGTGTCTCTCCGAGAAAGGTCTCACAAGGTGGCCTTCACAGCCGGGGGCCGGGGTGGCTTTGCCTCCATGGGCCAGCCCCTCGTCTCCGCAGCTGAGTCCTGGCCCCCCGGCTGGCGGGCGCAGGCACCCCGTCTGCACACCTCTCCTGGCCCTCCCTCGGGCACTCTGGCACCATTATCTCGGGAGTCTCCTGGAAAGAATGCCCAGCACCTGTGCGACAGGCTCCTGGGCCCATGCTCGTGGGGCGGGAGCGTTCATCTTTCCTGGTAGGTGATGAGGGGGCAGGAGTGAGGGAGCTGGACTCTGGAGAGACCCGTCTCCACGTGCGTTGAACCCAGAGCGTGCCGGCACAGCCCAGGTTCCGGCTCTGCCCATGGGGAGTGAATCGGGGCAGGGCTGCGGGTTCGGGGAGACAGCCCTTAAACCAACGCCACAATCCCAGTGACTTGCAGAAGACGCATGGGATTGGAATGCTCTCAGGAGCAGAGACAAGGCTCTCTTCAGGCACAGTCGGTAAATGAAGCACGTCTTTGCTTTCGTTAGCCCACGGCTGGGTTGGTGAAAAGGGAGGTGGCTCCTGGGCCCCCTTCCGTTGCTGCTGCTGCTTCCAGACCCCAGACCCACGGGGCCGTGTGCCCGGAGTGTTCCTGGAGGGTCCTCGTCGGGCGTGCGAGCGAGCGTGCATCGCTGTTCTCAGACCCAGGCGGCCTCTGGCCCTCTGCCCCGACGCACCCCTTCGCATGACGTCTATGCTCGGAGACAGAAGGCAGAGCGCATTCCTGGGCTGGGTTGGAAAAGCAGTCGTTCCCTGGCAGAGGGCTGGGTCGGGTTATACAGTGGCCTCCCTTGAGCGGAGCCCGTGTTCTCGGGTTTCATTAGGGCCCTGTTTGCCTTGAGCCGCTAGGGCTTCAGAGCCGTCCCTGAGCTTTCAGGTAAAGCCCTAAACCTCCCGCTGCGTCTGATGGGCCACACCTTCCTTAGGTTGAGGATTTCACTAAAGTTTTTCTCAGCTTTAAAATCCCAAGAGCTTCTACTTGGGACCCAAACCTCTCAAGAAGGCTTTAAAAATTCGACTGCACTTCAGTTCTTTTCATCTTGGGATTTTAAGTGTTTGGATAGATGGGCCCATTACCCGGAGGTGCAGGTCTTGTTTGGGCTGGAACATCAGACATCCTGCTTACATTTGCTTTGCGAGGCTCGGAAGGGCAGCTGGGCTGACGGTGCAGGGGGAGGCCGGCCGTCTCTCTGACGGGAAGCTTGGCGGCCAGCCCCCTGCCTCCGCTGGAGCTAGAAGTAACGAAAATTCAGATAGCACATGCCGGGCCAGGTCCAGAATTCATGTTTGCTCGGTGGCTGGATTGAAAAATGAAGCCCCACCGTGCCCTTCAACAGGGCGGGCGGGAAGAGCTAGCAGTCTCGGGAGGCTGTAGTTTGGACGGAGGAGGCTGGTCCTGGTGGTTTCTGAGGAGCTGGTCCAGTGGGGAGGCCAGAGGCCACCCCCAGGGACAATAGGGGAAAGCCAGGGAGACACCCCACCCGGCCCCAACTCCCAGTCCTGTCCCGAGTCAGGGGTGTGCCTCTGGGTAACCAGATTTATTGCTCTTTGTCATGGAAGTCAATTTGCAACCTGAGCCACATTTTTACTTTACAGTCTCCAGCTGGAAGGGAACTTGGATGGGCTTCGCAGCCCCCTCTCCTTGCCCTCTGGCCCCATCCCTGACCCCAGCCAGCAATGCTGGGGGCTGGAGACAAGACCTTTGAAAGAGATCATGTTGCTCACAAATGCCTTGGGTTTTTTCCCAAAAGTTGGGCTGGGAAAAAGTGGTTCTGACCGGGGCATTCAAGCTGATGCTTGCTTCGGGGTCCAAGGGCCTGCCTGATCCATCTCTGTGTGGGGAGGAGGGAACGTGGGGTCCAGCAGGTGGACCAGGACAAAGCTGGCAGGACCTGACTCATGAAGGCTGTCCCGGTGGTGGTCAAGTCACATGAAGTCCACAGACTGGGGTGGCATGTGGGCTCTTCCAGGGAGGGGAAGGCCCCAGGGGAAGTGTGCAGAGCTGGGGTCTGTGTGGGCTGTGGGGAGACCAGGTGTGGGTGGGGAATGGTGGGCTGGGGCAGGGCTGGGAGCCTCCGTGCACTGCCCTCTCCTTTCCTCTTTTGGGCCGTGTTGGCATCTGGGGAGAGCCCTCCTGACCCCGCACACCTGCTTGCGTTCGTGGAGTCCAGAGGTGCTGGGACTCCGGCCTCCCTCGGGGACCTCTCCTCACCTGCCTCCCGAGCCCGGTCGCTGAGCTTTGGGTCTGTAGGAGGCGGCTCCTGGATTCCTCCGAGACGGGGATTATGTTTCTGTTTCTCTGTTGTTTTGGGGTGATTTGGGGCTTTATCAGTCAGGGTTCAGCAAAAACAGGAGGAAATGTGTGTGAAGAGATCTGTCTGGAGGCTTCGATTGGCTTGTGGGGTTGCCGGTGAGCGGAAGGGCTCCTTCCTTGGAGAAGGCTCTGCGTTGCTCGGGGGCTGGTCCACTGAGCAGTCAGGCCCGCGCAGGTCTTCAGGATGACCCCGTTCAGGAAGGCAGTCGGTGAAGCACGCTAGCCACATGCAGCACACACCTTCGTCCTTGACTGCACGGCCGGACCGAGGCTGGCCACGTGGACCCGGCGATCGTACCTGAAGTGTGTGGTTTATAACTGAATTCATGCTTCATTTAACTTCTCATGGGTGTTTAAAAAATAGAGTCCGTGCTTTCTTCTGTAACCAACTCCATGTTCAAGTTTTAAAGTAGAAACATGGCCCCATCCCAGAATGACGTGGGCCGACCACCCCCTATGTCCTGGGCACCGTGAGTGCTCTGTGGGCTGTCCCCGTCCCTCCAACCACTTCTGCAAGGTCTGCTTGCGGTGACCCGGCAGGATCACCACGCGGTCCGCCCGCGAGGCCAACAGGACAGGACGAGCCCGGGGCCTGGCCCAACGTGCAGCAGCCTTGCAGAACTCCTTGCAGTCCTGCTTGACTCTGGGACATTCTCCGTCAGCCTTGGCCTCACACGGAGCCTCCTCTTGTGGGGCTGGGAGACGGCCAGCCTCTTGCACTTTGCTTTTCTTAAGGGGAACAAGGTTCTGCACACGGCTGCCTCTGAGAAGCGGCAGAGAAATCCAGACTTCACTGGTCCCTGCCAGAAAGTCACCTGCTTCATCTGTCCCCAGAGTGTGACTTCTGGCATGCATCCTTTTTCTTGAACGCCACAAACTTATGTTACAAAAGTAGTAAGGCAGATTCCACGAATCCCTCCGATCACGAACTGTGGGTCGTGTCACTTCCTCCGGTTCCGTTTCTCAGAGGCCGGGAGTAGTCCTGGGAACAGTCTCTGTGTCTGTCTTTCCAGTCTTTTTCTCTATCCATACAAAAACAGCCACGAAAAATGTTTTTTGGTAAAAAGTGTGGCTGTTAACTTCTTTCTCTCCGCACTGTAATGTAAACATCGTTTACGTCCAGGATTGGCCACATGACTCTGTCTTACTCTTTCTCTGGCTGCAGAATGAGCAAGTGCCACTCGAAAATGGGATTCTCCCTCGTTCTCAGTTTGTGTGCTCTTTCTGGCGTCTGTAATCCTTTAGACGTCACCAACAGGGAGACGGTGAGATACCCAAAAGGCTTTTGAGAAAATCAGTCACACATTTCTCATTTCTAAAAACCACAAGAAGCTAGAGATAGAAGGAAAACATCTTGCAACGTTAATTATTATCCACGCCACAGTAAACACAAACATTAGTGGTGTAACCTACATACTCTTCCTAATATCAGGCCAGTTACAAAAGCCCCATGTGGCGATGCTCTGTAAGGGAGGTTGAGCCGATGGTACAAGGTACAGTTACTGTTTTCAGACACGGTGTACTTCAGAGACCTAAGTAAGCACATTAAACACTTTTAGTAAAATCATTAATATTCTTGGAAATGATCTGTTGGGAAAGCTTTTCTATATGTCACCAATAATCAGACGTTTACGTCTAGGGGAAAATAGTCATTCTACGAAGAAACACCAAATGAACCGTACCTTTACCAAAGAGTATGAAAGCGTGTTAGAACAATGAAAAATGTAAAAGGACAGTAATTCAGTCATGGTTTGGATTCTATTTTTTTTTAAGATTTTATTTATTCATCTGACAGATCACATGCAGGCAAAGAGAGAGAGGGGGAAGCAGACTCCCCGGGGCTCGATCCCAGGACCCTGGGACCACGACCCGAGCCGAAGGCAGAGGCTCAACCCACTGAGCCACCCAGGCGCCCCATGGATTCTATTTTCAAGTAATCTCTACACCCAGCATGGGGCTGGAACTTACAACCCCGAGAGCAAGAGCGGCATCCCCCACCGACCGGGTGGACCGAGCCAGCCGGGCACCCCAGGAACTTAGTGTTCTGAAGATGTCCATTCCTCCTAGGGCAACAACGATTTGAAGTAATGTCCGTCCATATCCAGTAAGACTTTGGGGGATAAAATGACCTGACCGCCCATCTTGAAGAATAAAGAATTGGTTAAGGGGTGCCTGGGTGGCTCATTCAGTTAACCATCTGCCTCCTGCTCAGGTCATGACCTCAGGGTCCTACCGAGCCCTGCTTCTCCCTCTGCCTGCCACTCCCCCCTACTCTTTCTCTCTCTCTCGAATAAGTAAAGACATAAAATCTTACGTATAAAAAAGAAAAGTGGTGAAAGCAGATCATTGCTGTGTTCTAAAATATGTCATAAAGCTGTAGTCACTAACACGGTACAGTTCTGCCCCTAATGACGACTGCTGATAGGAAAATAGGCAAACGGCGGAGAAATACTGACGAGCGCTACAGAGATCTGGAAGGTCCCAGAATCCTTCCAAGTGCACAGGCAGAAATTAAGCTTAATGACGGGCTGCTTTTTGCCTATTGAGTTATGAGGTTTTCGATAATTATATTCTTATGTATAACCTAAAGAGACGCGTGACTATGGGAGCCTCGGGTCCACTGCTCTCACCTTTCGGAATCTGTCCGGAGAATCTGCGGAGAGGAATAAAGATTCGTCGGCAGGAACGGCAGGAACAGCTCCAGCTGGAGCAGGTCACGAGTAGAGGAGCCCGTGCGTCCAGCCGCAGGAGGAGAGTTACGTAAGCTCGGTGCGCTCTGTAGACACGTGTGTTGTCGACATTTAAAAAATCACATTTCGAAGGATGATTGATGATGCAGCAAAGTCTTCACAATAGAACGTGGTCTGCAGTGACGCGGGGGAACGTTACCGAGTGACACTCACCCATCAGCCAAGACACGCCGGGCGCCCGACACACCCCGCGGTCAGGGAGCGTTTGAACGACGGAGAATTCCCTTCCTTTTGGGGCATAGAGGTCAGGGAGGAATTTTTACTGTATTGTCAGTGGCAATAGAATAGTAAAAAACTCGATTTAGGAAATGATTCTACTCCTGTGACGGGAAGTGTGTGTCTCAACACCGAGGGGGTGTGTCGGCCGGGGGTCAACGGGAAGTGGACCGAGTGTTTCCCACTGGTTTTGTTTGGCTCCAAGTCCGACAGGCTTTTTGGTGTTGTGTCTTCCCTGTGCTTTCCAGTACTTTCCCAGTTTCCCATGAAATGTGACTGACAGTTTGGTCAACAGTCGAGACAGGAGCCCTCACCGTATCTGCTTCTCAGAAGGCTACACAGAGTGACGGAAACACACAGCAATTTACCTGCTTCGTGCCGTTGGCAAAAGATCGCTTGCTTCACCCAAGGGATGAAATGCTGGATTTCTGGCCACCTGGTACGCTTGCCGGTCGTGGAGCTGAGCCACGATGTACTGGGATTTTTAGGAGCGTTTTGGCTATAACGTAAAGAAAGATGTAGGTGTGCCGGGGTAGAGGGGCCGTGCGAAACAGGCAGGTGAGAGGACACACACGTGTCTAAAAATGAAATCGCACACCAGCACGGGTGGGAGGCTCAGCGTCACGCTCCGTGCACACTTGTGCGCCTTTCCTCCCGTGAGCCGGGACAAATCTTCCTTGGGAGCGTCCTTGGCCTTGCTCGGCTGAACTGAGCTTTGAACCGGGGAGCGAAACCATAGGACGACTCTAGCAATGCTGTCAGCGTCTCCCCCGGAAAGCCAGTTGCTCCCCGGGGGGCTGGCAGAGCCCCCATGGGTGCCTTCCCGTTGTCCCACCCAGCAGGTGTCACAGAAGCCAGTGGGGGCAGACCTGGAAGGCCGTGTCCCTCACAGACCATGGCTGGCCTGATCAGTGCCTCACGCTGGTGCCTTTGCCAAAGAAAGGACTTTTTTTCTCCCTGCTGAAAATCAGTGTTTGCCCAAGTCAGCAGTTTGTGGCCGTGGAGAAAATCTGAGGATTCTCTCTGTGGCTTTGCTCAATTGATGCTTTTCCTTTCACGGCCCAAGTCCGAGCTGACTCAGAAGTGCTGTGGTTTATCAAGATGTGGCACGTGACCGGCATCTTGTCCCTCGGGGCGCCCCGGTCTCTTTGGGGCATCCTGGAAGATGGCTGTCGGGATGGATCCTGAAAGCCGTCCTCTCCCCTCCCGGGTGTCCGGCTGGATCCTGTAGAAATTTTTGTAAATCATCGGGACCGTGGCAGCCCTCCAAGGTCCCGCGAGGGCAGGATCCCGGGACGGGTTCTCAGATGACGTTTTCACCTCAGCATGATGAGGGATGAACTTAGCGTGAGCAGGACCTACGGGGTCGCCAGCGAGTTTGGAGAGTGCCCGACCGTCCACGCCGGATCTCCAGGGTGGGCCTGTGCCCCGGGCCACTCCCCAGCCTGCTGTCTTGCCCCCTCCCTGTCCTGGCTCACGTGGAGCCACGGTCTGCAGCCCACGTTTTATGTCGCTGCAGGTCAGCACTCTCCGGGCTGACCGAAGGCTTGCTTCCACGTGCGGGAGGGGACTTTGTTCTGGGGACTTCTGTGCGTCACAGCCCCATTGCCAGTGGTGGAAACAGATGTGTGTGTTTTCTGATTGTCCCCTAAGTCTGAGAGATACATGCAAGGCCGAAAAGGAATGGGACTCGGCCATGTGGCCCGTCTGACTTGGGCGCATGTCCAAAGCCCAGAGCTCCCTCCCCTTCATTTCCTGGAGGCCAGAGGACTGACTGGGTGCCGCACGGGCAGTGCTGTTGGCTGGATTAAGGAGGCCTTGTTTTGGTGGCTGGCGAGAGGCCTTGCTGGGCCCCCCTCGTGCCAGGCTGCCTCCTGACTGCAAACACATGGGCTGGTTCCCGAGCATGTGCCCACCGAGAGCTATGTGTGTCTCACCCTGTTTCTCCCCAAGGAAAGGGGACAGAGGACAGTTGCCTCAGCTCAGCGGGGCCTGCCAAGTGCACGTGCCATAAGCAGCCTGGGGCACGCTGGTGAACACGGGGACCTGGTGGCCTTTTTCCCACCTTCTGCGGTTTTGGTAATTGACTCGAAGTCTTCCTCCCTCTCCTCTCTCTTTCTATCAACGTGTTTGCTGTTATAAGCAGAGCTATGGAACGCCTCGTGTTCCCCAGCGGGGACGCCAATGCTGCCCAAGAGGCCTCACTGCGAGTGGGCTGGGCCTGCGTGCACAGCAGAAGGCGGGGGTCACGGGCCCATGACAGACTGGCCACTTCTTCGTGTCCCTGAGCTCCTGCTGACCTTCCTGAAGCCTACTGTTGATGGGGAAGGGGCCAGCAGCCATCTCTGCCCTGCAGGGTGGTCGTGATGAGCACTGGGGACGCAGGAAGGGGTTCTGCCGATGTGCCGTCGGTAGCCTTCATTCTTGTTTTCTCCCTGAGGGACTGCGTGCGTGTCTCTGGGCTCGTGGTCCCAAGGGCGGCGGGGAAGGGCGGCCACCAGCTCAGCGTCTTAGAGGGGCCGCCTCGAGTCCAGCAGGACCGTGGATGTCAGAGGCATTTGGAAGAAGAGAACCCACGTGCGTTGGGGACTTTGAGGCATTCGGTCTTAGGCTCTCCTGGGAACCGCCCGAACTAAGCAAGGCCCCATGGGGTCTCTGCTCCCCTCCCGATGTGGCTCTCCGTGCTCTCCCGTCTCCCCTGATGCAGCTTTTCCAGCGGCTGAAAGCGTTGGGAGATGGCAGCAGACGCGCATAGCCTGTCCGCCCGGCCCTGCAGCCACGAGGGTTAGGCTGTTCCTGTACACAAGTTTTATAAAAATCGCGTGCTCAAGGGTTTGAAAATAAGCTGTTGAGTTGTGACATTCCCCGACCCGGCAGCACGGCAGCACCGGAGAGCTCCTGATGATGGCTTTCTGGTGCACTGGAGCAAGGCGGTTGTTACACAGGAAAGGGGACCCGGCGCTGGGTATGCGTGGTTGGCTGGATACTCACTCTCGCTCGCTCTCTCTTTTAGGGAGAGAGAGCGCGAGCGCAGGAGCAGGGGGAGGGCGCGAGGGAGACTCTCCAGCGGACGCCCCTCTGAGCTCGGAGCCTGACTTGGGGTTTGATCCCACGACTCCGAGATCACAACCTGAGCCAAAATCAGGAGTCGGACGCTTAACCCACGGAGCCCCCCAGGTTCGTGCAGGTACCCGCTTTTCTCCGGGTCTCTCAGCAGCTGTCGTTCCTTTCTTCTCCCTGAGTCAGGATCTAGCCAGGGATCCCCCGTCAACTGGGTTGTTGTAACCATTTGGTCTCTTTAATCTAGAAAATCTCCCCTTTTTTCTTATCTGTGTGACGTTGGCGAAGTGGGGTCACGGGCTGGTGAGCTTGCGGGATGTCGCACGCCCTGAATGCGGGACTCCTTCCTCCCCGGGGTGGCGGCTGCCCAGTGCCCCATCTGCTGCGCGTGCTCCCGGGAGCAGGTCTGAGCATCTGCGGCCCCACACTGGGTGGGTGAGCCAGGCACCTGCTGGCGCATCGCCTCCGGAGGGTCCCACCAGCGGGGGTGCTAGTGTGAGCACGTGTGGGGACCTGCTCCTTGCCTTGGTCGGGGGCCCTCATTGCCCTGTGACTGTGCCGCAGCCGCGTGTGGACCATTGCCCGGATCCTGTTCCCCAAGCAGCCTTCTGTGCAGCGCTTTGCCTCCCATGATGAGCCTTGTCCGAACCGGTTAGTACACGGCGGGCGGCAAAATGATGGCGGTCTTTCTCGCGGGGTCGTTAATACCGACAAGTATCCCCCCACCCCAATTTTTGGAATCATGAAGACTAAGGATTTTTTTTTTTAAAAACCTCAGTCTGTTATAATTAATGTCGTTTTTAACTTTTCCCAATGCTCACACTTTGCCCCTGGATTGCTTTAGGCCAGTGCCTCTGTCCTTCCGATGTGACCCTCTCGGGGTTTGACTCTTGCTATGTGGTGTCCCTTAGCGTCCCTTGTCCCAGACCGACAAGCAGCCGTTTTCCAAGGGAGCCCGGGTCTTCGCTCGTGGTGCGGATCACCGGGGTGTGGGTGATCATGTGTTGCTGGATACCGGGTTCTCGTTCCCCCCAGACCCTTGTGGCCTGCACCACGGAGAGTGTGTTTTTAAAAACCATGATTTTTGTCCAGATTGTTCTAATTCAGGTTAGTATTAGAGTGTCTGCTCTTCTGGAGGGGCACCTGAGGGGCGCAGTTGGTTAAGCGTCTGACTCTTGGATTCCGCTCAGGTCATGATCTCAGGGTCATGAGATCGAGCCCCGTGTCGGGCCCTAAGCCAGGTGTAGAGCTTGACATTCTCCCTCTCCTCCCTGCCCCACCCCTGGTGCTCAAGCTCTCCGCCCCCCTCCCCCGAAAAAAAAAGTAAGAATATACTCCTGTAGGGGAGCCTGGGTGGCTCAGTGGGTTAAAGCCTCTGCCTCCGGCTCAGGTCATGATCCCAGGGTCCTGGGATCGAGTCCCGCATGGGGCTCTCTGCTCAGCAGGAAGCCTGCTTCCTTCTCTCTCTCTGCCTACTTGTGATCTCTGTCTGTCAAATAAATAAATAAAATCTTTAAAAAAAAAAAAAAAGAATATACTCCTCTACATTTTTATCACTTTCCTAAATTCCCCACGTCCCAGCTTTGATTAACTCTTTGCTTGCCATTCCTGGAAGGGTCGGTCCTTCCTTGTTTTTGCTCCCGGTGAGTCTGTAAAGCTGCCTTCCTTCTGTCTTGTCTGTGCTCGTGGTCACCCTTTACTAAGTGGACCGTAAGGACCAGTTTTATCAGACCTGCCCAGGAAACGGAAAGCCTTGAAAGACCGGGATCCTGGGTCCGGGCCACAAGGGACCATTTGCATTCTGTTTCTCATCCAGCTTCTACTCATGGCCGCTCATAGAAGCGTCCATTTCGGGGAGAGGGAAAGCCCCCACCCCTATTAGGGGTTCTCGCTGGAATTTGTTCCGTTTTGCCTTGTCACTCCTGATGAGCTCCGTGTGTGTCAGACACACTGAGAACTACAGCCCCCGTCCCGCCCCCCACCATGTAACGTAGCCCCGGGACGAGCTGTGCCCGCTGCTTCGGACGTCACAGGTGCCTCCGGGCCTCGTGCGCAGGACCCCGGGAGCTGAGGGTGTTCTCTCTGTGGTGGCGATTCTGCAGGTGCCCAGTGGCTGAAGGAACCAGAGCTTAGAGACGAGAGGGAAGCACACGGGCAGTGGCCAAAGCCTCTTGTTCCCGAGCTTTATAAATTCTTGCCCCCGGAGCCCCATAAACCATGCCTCATCCAGGAACCAGCCTCCCCACACAGGGCTCCGCTCCCGGCCCCTCGCCCGCCCTCCACGGGCCACGGCGGGAGCCGGCTCGTCCCTTCGGCGCGCACCCTGGCCTGGTGGACTGTCCAGCGGCGGTCTTTTCACCGAAGCTGGACCACCGGGCTCCTCCATGGGGTTGAGGAGGGAGGGAAGGGCGCCTCCTTCATGGTCTGCCCGGGAAGAGCAGTGGGAACCGTGGGGCGCCTGTTCTTTTCATGGGGCAGAAGGGGGTGCACAGGGGTGAGTGATGTGGGCTCAGGGAACAGAAAGGAGGGGCAGGGAGGGAGCTCTGAGCCGCGTGGTCCTGCCTCTGGAAGGTCTGACGTTCTGCTGGTCACGTGTCAGGAGACCCCAGGGTCACTTCTGTCCCCACCCCTGGGGCTGCAGGTGTGGCAGCCCCCCAACTCTGACTGGTGCTCTGTGTTTCCAGGCCCGTCCAGGAACCCCTGCCCTCAGGAACCCCACAGACTCGGCTTATGAAAACAGCCAAGGCTCCTCACAGTTCTGGAGGCTGGAAGTGTGGGAGCGGGGTGCTGGCACGTCCGGTGGGAGCCCTCTTCGTGGTGGCAGGCGCTGGCTCCTCCCTGTGTCCTATGTGGAGAAGCGGGTGTGGGGGGCTCTGGAGCCTCTCGAAAGGGCACTCATCCCATTCGTGAGGGCCCCATCCCCACGACCTGCTCACCCCCCAAAGGCCCCACCAGCTCAGCATATCGGGGCAGATCTCTACCCATGAATTTCGAGGGTCCGGAAGGCCACGTGCCCCTGAGCTCAGCCTGTTCTTCTGTTTTCTCCTGTGTTAAAAGGGTTAGATTTCCGTCTGGCAGAGAGAGCCGTGGGGGTTCCCTTTGTGACGGATTCGCCCTCTCTCTCTCCCCGGAGGGCTCTGTCAGGGGCAGTTCAGGCTTCCAGAGGCCCCGTGTCCACGCCGCGAGGGTGGCTCCGCGGGAGGACCGGCGTGGCCTCGTGGGGGCCCAGACAGGGGACGCGTGGGGACGTGTGGCCTCGTGTTCCCGTCAGAGGCAGCACAAGTGGTACCAGCGCCCGCCAGGGAGGTGCTGTGAGGACAGGAGAGTGTTTCTGCCCGACTTGAATGAAAGACGTTTAGCCGCGCATATCAAAGGGTGGAAATCTGTCATCTCAGAAGTCGCTAATGTGGAGTTCTGTGACACAGATTTGAGTAATTAGAGGGTTTGATCACCAGGCATGTGAGGCCTGTTACA